>CAOGCB010067744.1:0-11371 GCA_948266635.1 Cnidoscolus chayamansa
AATAGAGAAGACAACAAAACTATTGAGGAAACAATTTAGAGAAAGTCTGTCAAACGTTGAAAGGTCATCGTCTACCCTTGCCCAAGGAGTAGAGCAGGAAACTGCTCAGGATCCAGAAATTCCAGAATCATCTAGTGAAACTGAAGAATAATTGAACGACATGGCTGCTGAACGCACTTTAAGAGAGTTGGCTCAACCTGATTTGAACCAGCAACCTCTGTGCATTAATTATCCCACTTTGACAGTTCCATTTGAATTAAAATCAGGACTCATTCACTTACTACCTTCATTTCATGGACTTGCAGGTGAAGATCCTCATAAGCATCTTAAGGAATTCCATGTGGTATGTTCTACCATGAAAACCCAAGGAGTGACAAAAGAACAAATTAAGTTAAGGGCATTCCCCTTCTCTTTGAAAGATAAGGCGAAGGATTGGATGTATTATTTACCTTCTAGATCAATTACCTCATGGAATGGCATGAAGATATGAATACTCGAATTTTGAGGTTCAGAAAGCCTGTTTTCCCGGACTGCAAACAGTCCGGCCAGACCGGAGGCCTTTCAAAAAAATTTCCAGAAGTATGCCAATATGGTACTCAAAACAATCGGGATGTCGCGAGGAATCCAAAGGTACTCCCGGAATAATTTTTGGAGGTCCGGAACTCCCGAAAAAGCCTTTGGAACGAAAACCGCCTGGGTAGACAGCTCGCTGGCGGGCGCAACCGCCCTTCGACGGCGGGCGCAACCGCCGTCCGCAGCGGGCACAACCGCCCTCACCGGCGGGTCCAGCCGCCCTCCTGCCTTTTTTCCTATAAATTGACCCCCCGACCTTCATTTTTACTCACTCAGTCTGTGTTGACGGACGATCACTCTCCCTCCTCGCTCATTGCGATTCTTCTATTGCTTTCTTGCATTATTTAGCTTTTCTTTTAGCATTATTTTAATTGTGTTGTGATCACCTTAAAATAATTCTAATATTATTGGAGATCTAGCAAACTGAAGCTCCGCAGTGGTAGACTTGTAAATCAGGTACACTTCCTCTTAAACTCTACCTCTTTTAAATTTAAAGTATCATGCATACTTCTCTTCTACTTAAACTCTAAGCCAATCATAATGCATCCATCTTATTTGATTTTTAAACATATCTAAGCTAGGATGCCCGGTTAATCAATAATCGAGGTATTCGAGCTAGATCCGAACTCATGGGCCAAAAGTGTCTAGTTAATCAATAACTAAGACATATCACCTCTAGTTCGAATAGATCTGGCCTAAAAGGCCCAAATAAAATCAGATATGGCCCTAAAGGCCCAATAAAACCAGATTTGGCCTTAAAGGCCCAACTAAACCAATTTGGCCCCAAAGGCCCATAATTCACAATTTGGCCCTAAAGGCCCATAATTCACAATTTGGCCCTAAAGGCCCATAATTCACCATTTGGCCCTAAAGGCCCAAAATCACCATTTGGCCCTAAAGGCCAATAATTCACAATTAGGCCTTAAAGGCCCAAAAAACCAGATTTGCCCCTAAAAGGCCCAGAAATTCCTAATTTGGCCTTAAAGGCCCAAAATCACCATCAGGCCACAAAGGTCCCAAATTCCCAATTTGGCCCAAAGGCCCAGAATCACATTTAGGCACTAAGTGCCCAAAAAAACACAACTTAGGCACCAAGTGGCCAAAACCCCATTTAGGCACCAAGTGCCCAAAAAACCCATTTTGGCAACAAAAAGCCCAAAACCCAATTTGGCCCTAAAGGCCCAAAAGTCAAAGCCCTTTTAAAAAGGCAAATTCCGAACTACGTTGACTTTGATCCCTTATTCAAATAAAGGGTACGTAGACATGTTTGGGATTAAATCTCAAATACCAAGTCTAAAATCATTCAGAATTTTCCAAAATCATTCAAAATTTTCCAAAATCATCAAACACTTTTACCCTGCATTTTCAGCTACATTTAAGATAGTTAAATTGCATGAGATGGTCTCGGGATCCAACTCAGGTTCAAAGACTAAGCTTTAATCTATTTGGGCTAATTAATCTAATTAATTGGATTAATTAATTAAATAGGAGTCATATGATTTTTTCCTAGTTTTACCCTAAAAATAATTAAACCAGGTGGCAACTCACATACATCCACGTGCATCCATCTCTATTTGCATTTGCATTTGCATTGTTTCAGCTTATGCTTTGTGCTCTACCATTCGGGGGAGGGGTTCACAACGCCCTACGAAAATCTTTAATGAATAAAAGCACTTTTGACAAACTATGCATTATTTCTTCTTTTCCTTATATATCTTCGCATCATTACTCTTCATTCCAACTCCTCGTGTCATCTTTTCTTTGATCCTCTGCACTTCATATTTTCTATTAACTATTGTCTTTTCGATTGCTTCCTTTCCTTCTGATCTTAACACCATTTTCCCCTTTAAATCCCTAGGGCCGAAGAGGAACCAAACTCAGATGATTCAACTTAGAAGACTTCCGGTGAATTTCGAAGATATTGTATTCAATACAAAGGAAGATGATTTAGATGGTGGAAGGGTATCGGTAGAAAACTAGCCTAAGGAACGAGATGAACCATGTCTCACCCCTCGTGGAGAAGAGGTCATCGTAGTAAACCTTCATTCAGAAAAGGACAAAAGGAAACTCAAAATAGTAGCCAGTGGGGAGAAAGAAGCCCTAGAGGCCCTGCTAAGAGAATATATAGATATCTTCACATGGGGATATAATGACATGCTTGGACTCAACCCCCAAATTGCCACTCATAAGATCCCATTCATTCTTGGGGCAAAAACCGACAAACAAAAGTTAAAGAGAATGGACCCTGATACCCTATTGAAAGTAAGGGATGAAGTAAAGAGGCAATATGAAGTCGGGTTCTTGAAAGTCGCAAAATACCTAGAGTGGATGGCTAATGTAGTCCCAGTGGCGAAGAAGGATGGAAAGTTCAGGGTCTGCATTGACTACTGAGATCTCAACAAAGCCAACCTAAAGGATGACTTCTCTCTACCCACATTGACATTCTAATAGATAGCGCGACAGGAATTGGCCGACGCTCTTGCATAGACGGCACCTTAGGGTACAACCAAATCCTCATGGACTAGCAGGATAAGACAAAGACAAGATTGGTCACTCAATGAGGTGTCTTTTGTTACAGAGTCATGCGATTCGGGTTGAAAAATGTAGGAGCAACATACCAATGTGTTGTGGTGATGCTATTTCATGATTTGATGCACAAGGAAGTTGAGGTCTATGTGGATGACATGATCATCAAATTAAGGAGGACGGATAACCATATGAGCACCCTGCACAAGGTTTTGAGAGGTTCAGGAAATACCAGCTCAAGCTTAATATGTCCAAGTGTATCTTCGGGGCCAAATATGAGAAATTATTGGGCTTCATCATAAGTGAAAAGGGGATCGAAGTAGATCCAAACAAAGTTAGGGTGATATAGGAAATGCCCCATCCAAGTACGGTGAAAGAAGTTCAGAGTTTCCTTAGTAAATTGAACTACATCTCAAGGTCCATCTTCAACCTTACCGGAAAAGTAGAAGTGATATTTAAATTACTAAGGAAAAACCATATGTTTGTATGATGAAGCCTATTAAGAAGCCTTTGAAACCATCAAGTAGTACTTATCCAATCCTCTTGTCTTGGTACCGCCCATACTAGATAAACTGCTTATTCTATACATGACGGTGTTATAAGGATCAGTGGAGGCAGTCTTACAGGCAACATGACGACACGGGGAGAAAATAATAGGCCATTTAATATATCAATAAAAAGTTCAACGATTGCGAAACACGTTACTCACTAGTCAAAAAGACATGTTGCGCCTTCGCCTGGACAACTCAACGTCTCAAACACGGCATGCTAAACCACGCCACGTGGTTAATCACCCTGATGGATCCCCTCAAATATGTCTTTGATAGTCCTTTCATCCTAGAAAGAATAGCCAAGTGGCAAGTCTTACTGTCCCAATACGACATCGTCTACATGACGAGGAAGTCAGTTAAAGGATCGTACTCGCCTACTTACTAGCAAAAAGTCGAGTAATGACAATAGCCCTCTGGAATTAGAATTCCCTAATGAACACGTCGATACCGTCTGAGAAGAGAATGAAGTGCTAGGAAATACATGGAAGATGTACTTCAATGGTGTAGTTAACTTGTCCAGTACAGGCATTGGAGTAGTTTTGATCTCGTCAGAAGGAAAAAACTTCCCAATCGCAGTGAGGTTGAATTTCATTTGCATTAATAATGTAGTTGAATATGATGCCTCTGTTAGGGGGCTACTCGCTGGCAAGGAAATGAAGATAAGGCAACTAGAAGTTTTTAGTGACTCCACCTTAATAATTTACCAAGTTAAAGGGGAATGGTAGACCATGGATCCAAAGCTCATCCCCTATCAAAATACCTTATGGAATTGGTAGGGGGATTTGAAGAAATAACCTTCATGCACCTCAGGCGAGAAAGGAATCAGTATGTTGATGCCCTGGCCATATTGGCTACCATATCCTTGCTAGAAGAAGGGATTAACAAACAAAAATTATTCATCAGGGTAGAAGAAGAGCTTGCCTATTGCATGGCTATTGAGAAAGAGGCAGACGAAAATCAATAGTTCCAGGGTATCAAGGGGCACATCAAGAAAAGGTAATACCCCTCATCAGCCTCAGAGAACGAAAGGAGGATGATCAGAAGGGTGTCTATAGGTTACTTCTTGAGTGGGGAACTATTATACAGGAGGGGTCATGGACGAGAATTAATCAAATGCGTAATTGTAGATGATGCTTGAGTCATTCTATTTGAGACCCACGAAAGTAATTGCGTGACTCACGCTAATGGACACATGATGGCTCAGCAGATCCTTAGGCAAGGCTAATATTGGCACACATTAGAAAGAGATTATATAGAGTACGTTCAAAAGTGCCACAAATGTCAAATATATGTTGACCAAATCAATGTGCCTCCCAATCAACTGCATAACCTGGTCACATTATGGCCATTTGCCATGTGGGGAATGGACTTCATTTGGCCTATCTCACCGAAAGTGTCTAATGGGCACCACTTCATCTTAGTCGCCATAGACTACTTTACCAAATGGGTAGAAGCTGCTTCTTTTGTGAAAGTCATGAAAAACACGGTGGTGAAGTTCCTTAAGCAGAATATCATCTATAGATATGGATTGCCTAGCAAACTCATCATCGACAATGCTAAAAACTTGAATGGGTCGAACATAAAAAAGCTATGTGAGACGTATAGAATTTGGCATCTAGACTCATTATATAGGCCTCAGATGAATGGAGTCGTGGAGGCAGCGAATAAAAATTTGAAGAAAACAATTGAAAGAATGGTTGTCATGTATAAGGACTGGCATGAGATGTTGCTCTACACATTAATTGCCTACCAGACAATCGTAAGGATGTCCATAGGGGCAACGCCATATGAACTGGTGTATGGCATGGAGGCAGTATTATCCATGGAAATTGAAATCCCCTTTTTAAGAGTCCTAATGGAAACCAAGTTAGAAGAAGTTGAATGGGTTCAGACTAGAATGGATAAACTAAACCTGATTGATGAAAAGTGACTAGCAATTGTGTGTCACAGAGAGTTGTACCAAAGCAAGATGGTTTGATCTTTCAACAAGAACATTTGCCTTAGGCAATTCTCACATGAGGACTTACTCTTAAAAAGGGTACTAGTCAATGTGAGTGACTAGGCAAATGGGCATCTACTTGTGAGGTGCCATATGTGGTAAAAAAAGGTATTCTCAAGCGGGGCACTTACCTTAGCATGAATGGATGGTGAAGAATTGCCAAACATTATTAATTCAGATGTAGTAAGGTAGTATTTCTCTTGAACAAAGGTTGTTGATACTTTGAATAACCTTAAAGCAAGCATCTAGTGACAAAATTCCTTTGTATTTTATTATCGTGTTTCTTTGGGATAAACTAGGAAAGGTGTACTGAACATTTAATGTATCATCACGTACACTATGGAAATCTTCGGTCCTAGAACCTTAACTTTTCTAAGGCATCTTGAATGTTCACCCCTCCCTAGTGTTAATAATATTGGCTGCCTTTTTATATCTTGCTCGACTTACCTGGGTTAACACATCTGTATTTAGACTACCTTTTCTTTTCTCGCCTCACTTACCCGTGTTAACATATAAGTACTAATTTTGACTAAGTCATTTCCTTTCTTGCCTTACTCACCTGTGTTAACACATGAGCACTAATTTCGACCGAGTCATTTCTTTTCTCGCCTTTCTCACCCGTGTTAATGTATGAGCATCAATTTTGACCAAGTCATCTCTCTTCTCACCTTATTTACCTGCCTCAATGCATTAAAACCAGCTTTGACTCTCTCTCGCCCGACATACCCGGGTTGAACAACATTCGTTTTTATTCGGCTAAGTCTTTCTTTCTCTTATCTTCAAAAACTCACTTACTTAGAATTATTAAAAGGTGCTTCATTTCATTAGATCAATCGCAAATGTGAAAACTTATATTTGAGTAGTTTTATGTATGCAACTTTAATCAATAAGCAAGGCAAGAAACCATAAGGGAATAAAAAGGAAAGTTTCATTCACTTAGAAATTTTTATAGTGGCAAGGATATTTTTATTAAGGGCCTCCTCCCTCAGTTACAGATACGCCCCCTTCAGTAAGGGCAGGCTCTTCAACTTCTAACTCTCCAATGAGCGTAAGCTCACTAATAGAAGGCTCCTAAATAGGGGCAGAACTAATAATGAGAGGAGCAGTGATTGAGTCTAGCCAATCAAACTTGCTGCTCGGGTAGAGGCGGGTTAGTTCTTTCTTCACTAAGGCAAAGCTGTTGATGAAGAAGTCGACTGAATACTCCTCAAACTTCCCATAATCATGCTTGAATTTCATAACTTTTGAGAGTAATTTTTCCTTCATTTCCTCTACTATTTTCTCGGCTTGTTCCTTCCTAGAGAGTTCTATTGCGATGCATGCATGAACAACTTCCAATTGTTCTAAAGCCTCCTTATGAGACACTTCTACCACCTGCACACAGTCCCAAGACTCCTTAATGGCTATTTTATATGCCTCAGTCTGGATTCCAACTCACCGCATCTTCCCCTTAGTTGGGAGGTAAGCTCGCGTAACACCTAGGTCCTTTGAACCACCTCTAGCCCATACTAAAGGACGTGAAAAAAGGTCTCCTCATGATCCAGGGCCTCCCATCTCTTGTAGTATGCCAGAGTCAGTATCTTCCTGGCAATGTAGTTAACTATCTTTGGATGTTTAAGCGAGTCTTGTTCTCGAAGACATACTGGGTGGGACAGTCAAGGAAGCACCTTTCGCGGTAGGTGACTTTCTCGGTTCTCACAGTTGAAGGAGAAAGCGGGGCGCTTGGCTCATCAATAAATATGTGTCACTTCTTCTACATCCTGGCCGCCATTCGTTCATGGACTAGGGTCTTTGCCATGCCTGCTTAAAAGGAAAACATAGGTCAAATTAGTGAAAAGTAGAAAAGGTGAGAAAAGAAGAAAGATAAGTCACAAGTCTCTTGGCACAAATATGAGTCAACGATCTCTATCACATCCAGCTTGTGATCAGAGACCAAGGATCTTAGATGGGCCACCGCTCCCTAATCCTCAGGTGATAGATCCACCCCTCCTATGACCCAGTTAAGCCACTGGTTCCAACTCGGCGGGAAGTTCCCAAAATTCCCCATGGCTTTGCGGATAGATGAAAATTTTGTCCTTCCAAATTTTTAAGTGACGAAGGGAGGTGGGTAAACAGTTGGCACCCTGCCTGGCATTAAAAAACCAAAAGTCCTTAGAGGCTCATATTATGAGATTGTAAAAGGAGCAAAAGACCAAGGTACACAACTGAACCTTGTGCTTAGCACATAAGACTCGGAAGCCCACCAAGATCCTCCAAGAATTGGGATAAAGTTAGGCCACGATGAAGAATAGGTCCATAGGGAACCTCAACCTGGCCTGCAGTTGTTCCTCATACATGATGATCCCCGCTTGGTGGGTATTGCTGCTGGTATAGTAATTCAACCACAGTGAAGTCAAGGTGAAGAGGTTGGTTAGAAAGTTATATTCAATGGCGATGCGACTGAGGTCCCTAACTGTGATGGAGGACGGGGTGTTAGAGACCGATGGAGGCTCATCTGAATCATTGTTGTTTACAATGGGGACAAGAGTTTTAGGGAGAGAAGTGGTCAAAACAGGAGTGGGATTGGACTCTACCATCTCCCTGTCTTTGGGGATGAGGACTGGAGTGGCAGTTTCCAGAGGAGAGGTTGCTGGGGCAAGTGATAGGATGACCTCTACCACATCCCAATTATTGGGGGATCCGAAGGAAACCCTCACCGGCTCAGGACTTGCTATGGTAAGTGTGTAAGAAGAAGAAGAAAGAGAAGACATGTCTAAAAGAGATTAACCGGCAGATACTTGAGTTTCGAAGGGAAAGGGAAATTTGCAGAAAGGTAGGAGAGAGAAGATGCATAGTAAGAAAAATGCTGAAAGATGGAAAAAGCTTTAAATAGAGGAAACCCTAATTGGTGTAATCTTCCCACTACCTAAACAAAATTCATATACTCAAAGCGTCGTCTAGAGTCTTCTCTTCATCCAGAATGAGAAACATAGGCAAGTCAATAGGACCCATAAGCCAGAGCAAAGGAAATACCTCGCTGAGTTTCACCGTGTCTTTGCTAAAAAAATATAAGCCACTAAAAAAATGTACTTTAATTCCATCTCACACATTTTCCAATCTGAATAAACTGAACAAGGCCCTCGACCCTTTTATAATTTACATTTATCCTTAGGACCCGAGCCTTTCCTTTTTCATTTTTCCTGGGCCTCGAGCCTTTTGCACTTTATTTTACTAACAAGGCCCCCGAGCCTTTTGCAATTTGCCTTGATTTTTCATTTCTATATATTTCCTAGGCCCCAAGCCTTTTGCACTTTATTTTTCCAACAAGGCCCTAAGCCTTTCTTTTTCATTTCCTTGCTATTTCCCAGGCACCAAGCCTTTTGCACTTTATTTTCCCAACAAGGCCCCGAGCCTTTCATAATTTACATTTATCTTTAGGCCCGAGCCTTTCCTTTTCATTTCCTAAGCCCCAAGCCTTTTGCACTTTACTTTTCCTAACAAGGCCCTCGAGCCTTTTGCAATTTATCCTTAAGCCTCGAGCCTTTCCTTTTCATTTCCTTGCTATTTCCTGTGCTCTAAGCCTTTTGCACTTTATTTTCCCAACAAAGGCTCCGAGCCTTTTGCAATTTGCTTTTATTTTTCATTTCCTTTCAATTTCCCAAGTCTCGAGCCTTTTGCACTTTATTTTCCCAATAAGGCCTCGAGCCTTTCGTAATTTACATTTATCTTTAGGCCCTAAGCCTTTGCTTTTCATTTCCTTTCTATTTCCTGAGCCTTGAGCCTTTTGCACTTCACTTTTCCTAACAAGGTCCCCGAGCCTTTCCTTTTCATTTCCTTGCTATTTCCCGGGCCCCGAGTCTTTTGTACTTTATTTTCCTAGACAAGACTCCCTAGCCTTTTGCAATTTACTTTTATCTTTAGGCCCCGAGCTTTTTGCACCTTATTTTCCCAATGAAGCCCTCTAAACTTTCACAAGTTGCCTTTATATTTAGGCCTCGAGCCTCACAAGGTTCACTATCCGAACCTTCTTCATTTTTGAGGCGGTCTTCGTGATTTTCAGAAGCTTTGACCCTTACCACCTTACGATTCTGAATTCAGTCATTCTCATTACACTGATTAAAAGCGTTTGTTTCTTTATGTGTCTCCTCTATGAAGGGGATACAGAAGGGCCTTCCCCTTACTTCCCCTTTTCAGAGGAAATATGTAAAGAGGGGGTTTTGTCTAGTATCTTAGTAACATAACAAATGGGGTGCCAAAACATTGGGTTAAGAGGCCGTAAAATGAGCTTAGAGTAGGGTCAATAAAAGAGGTAAAACAACTTCCCAATAAAAGCCCAGATGCGAAGGGTTTAACTTAGGGCCAAAAGCCCATTGAGTTGATCCTTGTCCAGAACCCGCGATGGGATGTCATATCTTGCCCCTTCATATCGAAGAAGCTGAGATATGTCTCTCGGTGCCTCTCGCACCGTGAAATTGAGAGACTGGCTCTTCTAAAAATGCTGTAATAGGCCATTCTTTTCTCATGATGACTAGCAGAGCCAAACCGCCAAGGGCAAGTGGCTCCTTTTAATCTTTAACCCTTCATGTCTCATAAGAAATGAGATCCATAGCGCATGAGCTTATTGTGGGCCTGCCCCTTGTTCCTATTCAGAGCTTCCATGTCTATTCAGGAAAGACCAGATTCATTCCTCGATAGAAACCATTGGATTTAGTCTATCTTTTGCCATAGCCGTGGGATTAAAGTGATCATTTCCTTCTAACAACACCCCTTCTAAGCCATAGTCACTTCCTCCCTCGAGTGGCCCATTAAATGCGGCTGAGCCAATTGCCACATTTAATGTGCTATGCCTCTTTAAGCTCAGACCATTGGATGACTCCTTTAAAAGAGGGTCATCTAGATGAGAGGGATAGGAACCCTATAAATACCCCCAATCCACACCATTACAAAGGGGGAGGAAGGAAGGAAAAAAACGGAACGATTTCTCTATGAAAAAGTAGTGAAATCCTTTTTTAAGGAAACTGGTGTGAATCTATGCCCAACGCAACCCTTAGGAGCATACAACAACATTCAAAAGAGGACTAGTTGGCCGATTATCCTTAAGGACAATGATGTTTCTTTAAGAGTGGATAAAGGAGAGCTTAATCTCCCGTGGATCCTATCAAGGTAGGTGATTTCTCTTCCCACCAAAACTCCAGGTGAGTTCTATGCATCATATGAATCCTTATGGTTTTAAGTTGATTTTCCCTGATTTCGATGTGGTTTTAAGTCCAACATGCATCATTCAATAAATAATTGTTTTCTTCTTTCAAACTCGATGTTTTAACAAGTCCATTCCTACCTTTGAAAATGAATTTCAATAAAATGTTTTAAAAGAAAATGAGCATACAGTATAAGGTATCCTGATCCACCAAGAATGGGACTATTCATTGCTAGATAGAGTTCATTTCTATAAGTGGAAACATTAAAATATCATGTGACTAGATTAAGCTACTCTTGCCAAGGGAGGATCGATATTTTAACCTAGAATTGCTAATGTTGGTGTAACATCCGACCGGTGGGCCGGGTAGTCTCATGCATTTCATTCGTATATTGGTTGGCCCGGAACTGATTTAAGTATAGAGATACAAATGAGTGAATTTAATTGAGTAAATGAATTAAAGGTAAATGAGATATTAAATAGAGGTAAAAATGTGAAGACAAGGGTTAATAAGTAGAAGGAAGGGCAAAATGGTCATTTGGCAGG
>CAOGCB010068144.1:0-11305 GCA_948266635.1 Cnidoscolus chayamansa
AGCAAAGGGATTATCTTTTTACAGTATGTCTTGTTTCCCCTGTTTCTGTTCATGTTTCTTGATTGCGAGAGCAGCTGTCGATGACTGGACATCAATGCCTAGGGAAGCATATATGTAATGTGATTCCAGAAGCATGTAGTAAAATTTAAAAAGGCTGTTGCTAATCATGAGCCATGAAATTTACGAGTTGTTATCTACTGCTGTTACAGATAAATGTCTGCAAACTGTTTGATGTTCAAGAAAGATGTGGAAAAGGGAGGGAAATTGCGGGACAGAGAGAGAGAGAATGCCAAATAGCAAGAGAACACAGAGTATCAAGTTTGCTAATTCAGATCAAAGCATGAAGAACCATTTACACCATTTTTGGGTTGTTATAATTCATTAAGCTCCTATAAGCACAATTTAACTTAGTTTCCATTCTGATTCATATAGAGTTGGATTTTGTTCATTGTTGTGACTTTTTTATTTTATAATTATAGTTTTTTTTATCATAAAACCAACAAAGCTTTCATTAAATCATATCCATATTAAAATATTTTTAATTAAAAAGAACTAAAATTTTCAATTTAAACATGAATTTTTTTGAATTGAATTTTGACAAATCTCTTTATTCCAAAGAGGGTACTAAGAAATTCACTTAAGAATCATAAATAGAAATCAAGATAGTTTAGTTGATACCATAGATAATCATTTTCCTTTTCTTGCTGACGTGTTTAGTTGATACCATAGATAATCATTTTCATTTTCTTGCAGACGTGTTTATTAAAAACAATGGACTCGTATCATCGAACAAGATCAAAGAACTGTTATTTCATATTAATTAAACTAAACTATATTGAAAAAAAGAAAGAAAGAAAGAAAGAAAGATAAAAGTAGTATGGAGATCTTCTGGGGATCTCAAAGGGATATTAAAACAATTGTCGTAGATAAGGCCTTTTGAGTTGTAAAGTGGAATCAGTTTGCTGTATGGTAAGAGATTTTGTTAATAATTTGTGTGGTTGAGATTTTTGAAGTGATTCTTTTTAGTTAGTTCTTTGATTTCCATATAAAGTTTCTCAATTTTATCCGATGATGCTGATGGATTTTTCTTCTTAATACTTCTATTTTCAATACCCAAATGGATTATTATTATTTTAGTTGCATCTCTCTTTCAAGAAAATATATAAAATCATCCTCATCCATGTCCACTTATTCAGCAAGCATGAATCAATCAAGATTCGCATATAGAAATAAGGTTATTAATAAGACCTAGGAATCTCGAAAAGCAATGAGTCTGCAAGGGTCGTTTTATAACATATATATATATAAATATATCCAGCCCTTCATGACTTGCAAGGGCTTAATCTAATTATAATATAATCTTAACCTTATGATTCACTTTTAATTATTTCACTTATTGTATTATTGTAAATGCAACTATGGTTTTGGTGTGTGACTATATATAATCCACACTTGTGTGCTATGATTTTTTATTGATAAAAATGAAGAGTTGCTTGATGCTTCCTCTAAAGCAAATCCCACCTTCCTTTGGTTCTTGCCACTCATCCACTATCAATGCACAGTTGCATACATGTTCCTATATATACAATCCCATAACCAGATCCTCTCTTCACCACTGAAAACAAAAACAAATCAACCCTAAGCCTCTTCTCTTCATACCCAATACTGTACACTTAATTTCTTGACATGGGTGCCGCTTCTCTCCACCCTTCTTCCTCTGTTAGCTGTGAAATAAGCATAGTACAAGCCAAGAATCTAGAACTCAAGTCCCATGGTAATCTTTTTGTTAGAGTCTATCTTTCTGCTGGAAACAACAAGAAAATCCCACTAAACAGCGGAGAAATCTCCTCCAAATCCAACCTCGTTTGGAACCAGTCTTTCTCATTAGAGTGTTCAGCTTCAGACACTCGTACAGATAGGGACTCCATTAACAACTTAAAGCAAGAGAGCGTGGTGTTTGATTTAAGGTGGAGAAACACAAACCCAATTCTTGGTAGAATAGCAGGAGGATCACAACTCTTGGGTCGAGCTGAGATTCCATGGAAAACAGTTGTGGAGTCGCCAAACATGGAAATAGAGAAGTGGGTTAAGATGGTCTCAAAGAAGACTTGTAGTGTACTTGTTGACGGGGTCAAAGCTCCTTCGCTGCAAATAGCAATGAAGGTCAGAATCCCAGAAGTGGAGAAGAAGATGAAGAAGAGAAATGATGAGTGTGGATGCTGCAGAGAAAGTGGGTGCAGATGTGAAGATTATGAGATACTTGCATTAGTGGCTGCCTTCGAGTCACTATAGCCCTCTGCCAAAGCATATCTCCACTAGCTTAGATAGGATGGATAATTATTATCACCTTTGATTCTATTATTGTTATTACTTATTTCAATTGGCATGTTAAAAAATTTTGCACTCCCATATATATTCCTGGTGAAATATGTTTACGGTATAAATTTATTAAAATCGTCGTAAATTTAATAACGACATATGAAATTTATTAAAATCGTCATCATTTTAATAACGACATATGATAAATCGGAGACATTAATAAAAAAAATATTATTATGCATAAAAAAATCTACAACTAAAAAGTTTAAATATCGTTGACATTAGGTGCATTGCTTCATCAAGTTGAAATGAAGCCAAATATCAAAGGCTGTGTGGTGGGACATCCAGTATTTATTTATTTTATTTATTTATTATTAAATAATTAATAAATTAAATAATAATTTATAAAATTTATAAAAGGTAGCTTCTATTTTTATTCACTAATATAAATTAATTTATACTCATAATTACTCTTAGCATGGAAAAGAAAATAAATCGAAATTAGAGAAATACATTCAAATGTTAACATATTCATTTTAATAAAAAAAAAATATATATATATATAATGAAATATTATTTCATCAATTTACCTTTGCAAAAAAAAGCATCAAATTTGAAATTTACTAATTAATTATATTTGTATTTAATAAGTCAGAATTTAAAAAGAAAAAAAAAACACATTAATATCAGAATTCAAAATTCAAAATTCAAAATAATTTATGGGAAGAGAAAAATAAGCAGAAATAATTAAATGTTATTAGTAAGGTATTCCTTAATTTTAGAGAAATTAATGAGTTTTAATATTTGTATTAATTAATATAATTATATAAATTAATGCTATTTGATTAATTTTTATTTTAATAATTAATTATGTAAATAAAATATTATTTAGAAATTAAATAAATTGTGTCAGAAAATGAATGAGTTGCATGGCAATCGAAATAAGCAAATATCACATTTTTTTATTTTTTATTTTTAAAAATTGATTTCTTATTGGGTTATCTGAATCTTTTAATTTAATTATTTTTTAATCCTTATAATCCATTCTATTATTGTTTTTTTTTTTCTTAAAAAAATCAGATTTTTCTCTCTCTCTCTCTCTCTCTTATATATCTAAAACTCAAATCCGATTCTTCACTCGCAGACCAAGCACACGTACGCAGATTTTCGAAAAACAAAAATGGAGAGAAATACACCGGTCAGAAAGCCACACACTTCCACCGCTGATCTCCTCACATGGAAGGAGGCTCCTCCTTCTGAATCTCCGGCCATGGCCACCTCCCATCGCTCTCACCAGGTTTATATTCTCGATTCTACGAAACTAAGTTCCATTCAATTTATATATATATATATATAAAAAAAAAGAGAATAAAGAACTCTTTTTTTTTTTTTTTTTTGCTGCATTATCAGCCATCCGATAGGATCAGCAAGGTTCTTTTTGGAGGTCAGGTCACCGATGAAGAAGCTGAGAGTCTCATGAAGAAGTAAGGATCCTGGCTTCTCTTTTTGGATTTCGATAAGTAATTGAAGTGCTCCTTAATGGGAAAGATTTCTAGCTGTTTTTAGCTTTTGGAATCAGATCTAGCACTTTTTTTCCCTTGTTTCTTTAAAGTAAACGCTTAGAACTTCCTATAATTCATAAAAATTGAATGATCTGTTTTTCCGATGTGTTAACAAGCTAAATGCTGAGCCTTCTTTTATAATACTTCCTAAATTTGTGTTCTTTGTGCAAGCTTGTTTGGAAAGGTTTTCAGAATTCAAATTGTTTTTCCTCTCAGAATACAGTTTTTCTTGTCTTTAAACTTTCAATAGTGAGAACTACTAAACAACAATATGGGATCCAGCTTAATTGCTCATTCTTTCGGTTAGTCCTTACACAACCTATTTATACAAATGATTTGGCCTTTTCCATATTGTATGTCTTATCTATGATCCTGAAATCCCAGCTAAAACTCTGGGATATTAGATCGCCTTATTAGACAATGCTAACTTAACCTCACATCAAAATTCAGATGAAGTAATGATACTGAAGCCAACAGGTGTATTTGCTTTAGGTTGGCGGTTAACTGCTGGTAACGTTATCGTGGCCAGCTTGTTTTGCCACAAAAATTTAAGCGAGATGCAGAGGATTTATGTTTTTCCCTTGATATTTATGTTGTGCTTCTTTTTTCCCTTTCTTTGGTTGGATATTGACAAAACTAAAGATAATATGGAGTAAACAATAAAAAGAAGAAGCATTTGCAAATTTCAAGAGCAAAGGGGAGGAGGAACTTAAAGCCTTTTTTTTTATAAAAAATGGGTCCAAAATGATTTATTTTGCATGAAAAGGTTTGAAATAGGGGCTTGAATGTTTATCAGTAATCCACTAGGTCCAACAATAGGGGGTCGAGACTGGAGAAGGAAAACTAAGATGTGATACACATGGTTGTGTATGGGATTCGAATTACTGCAATTCACGAGTAATGAGGAACTGATTGAGCACAATGTTATCTACTTTTCCCCAGAATGGCTTACCCTCCTTCACTATTTAATTTTTTTCCTAGATATTCTTGCTTATTTTATATTTGAGAATCTAGGGCATCTCTCAAGGCATTAGAGTTCCACCATGGACTTCATAACATGTTTGTGTATATATTATGTAAGCCAACTCATCTGTTTCTTTTGCATGCTCAGGAAGCCTTGTTCAGGGTATAAATTAAAGGAGATGACTGGCAGTGGCATATTTGCAGCTAATGGTGGAGGAGATGCATCTGAATCTGGTGCTGGTAATCCAATTAACAAAACTAGCGTGCGTGTTTATCAGGTACTTATTGATAACTCTTATCATTTAATCATAATAGCCATTCTCCTTATATGATTCAATGATTGCATATCAGCAAGTAATGAATGGAATTAGTCAAATATCATTTAATGCTGAGGAGAGTATCTCTCCTAAGAAGCCTACCTCTCTTCCTGAAGTAGCAAAGCAGCGTGAGTTAAGTGGGACTTTTCAAAGTGAGTCAGACATGAAGAGTAAAAAGCAGATATCAGATGCAAAATTCAAGGAGATCAGTGGACATGACATCTTTGCCCCTTCTCCTGAAATCACACCTCGATCTTTGGCTGCTGCTCGCACGTTGGAATCAAAAGAAAACAAAGACATTGAGAAACCTGCCCCACGAAATATACGTACTTCTGTGAAAGTTTCTAATGTGAGTCTTCCTTATGAATTCAAAAATCTTTCCTTGTTTATATTGTGGTGTGAGTCTTTCTTATGCATTAAAAAATCTTCCCTTCTTTATATTGTGGTACTCTCATCCAGATAAGAAGGCTAAAAGTTTATTTGTGGTACTTTGTCGTTATAAAATAATGAATCAATGAACCATGTGATCTGTGTGGTGCAAATATTCTCAGTGGTATCCATTTTTAGGGATGGAAACATTTCAATAGCATCCATGACCATGTCTCAGTTTTCTGGATACTCACTAAAAATGTTTATGGTTGGAGTCAATTGCATCATGGTTATTATGATGCAAAAGACTCCTGCAATGATCAATCTTGCTCTTCTTATTTTCTGCACTTATTTTTTGTATACTATTTCCAAGAATGTTTAAATTTCTTCTCAAATGTGTTTGGAATTTCTCATCAAGCTTCCAGAATATGTCTTATTTTATGTGATTACTTGCATGATTGGTTCATGGATATGTATTATATAATTATTATTGAGCTTTTGAAGTCGCTACTGAACTTTGGTTTTAAATTTCTATAGCCTGCCGGAGGTCAGAGTAACATCCTGTTTGGCGAAGAACCAGTCATGAGGACATCGAAGAAAATACACAACCAGAAGTTTCAGGAGTTGACAGGCAATGATATTTTCAAGGGAGATGTCCCCCCTGGGTCTGCAGAAAAGTCATTAAGCAATGCTAAACTGAGAGAAATTAGTGGCAGTAACATCTTTGCGGATGGAAAATCAGAATCCAGGGACTATTTTGGCGGTGTTCGCAAGCCTCCTGGTGGTGAGAGCAGCATCACATTGGTGTAACTTGTGGGCCAATCTAACTAGCTATATTTGCACGATTCAGGTGACGTTAGTGTTCTATATTATTCCTATGTGAGGGCTTGTGTTTCGAGTGGTGAAGTGTCCTTTTGACGTTAGAGTGGTGAATGATGGCTTTGGATTATGTATAACCTGTTTGACATTTAGATTCAAGTGCTGGATGGGATGGCTAATTGAGTTATTTCCTTCTTTTTATCGTGGCTAATTTAGTATTTATCCTATTGATCATGAGTTTCTTTCCGACCTCCTTTGTTCAGTCAGTTCCTTTATACAGAACGTTCAATTTACTTATTATTGAATTAGTGGTGGAACCTTGTACACCATTTTTCATAAAATTTTTGAAAATCAATTAGACATTAAAAGTAATTGGGTGCATTCTCCTATGGTGTAAATATGTTTGGATTTATTAGACACAGTAGAATTCTGAATCTAATTGTTACCTTCAAATTTATCAGTACATCATTTAGGCAAATCTCGTTTATGCACAGAAGGTAACCTCAGTTTTTAGCCTATCTGACGTACTAAAACAATTCTTTACAAAAAAAGGCGATTGTCCACCATCTCGGTATCTCAAAAGTGCAGTCAATCAAACCATTTTACTACCATACATTTTTCCTCAAGGGCCCACCTTTTTTTTTGTCATCTCCTAGAGGACTAAAGAAGAGAAAAGAAGACAATAGAGTGAGGATATGTTTGTTCTTTAAATGGGTCTAAGTCTATGGCAACTTAGTCCCTGCCATATTGATATTATATTTAATAGAAAACACCTTATTCCATCCACACTAACGTGAAGCTAGGTACCCAAAACATTGCAGAAAAAAGAAAAAAGAAACCAAATTTAGCAATACATCAATCCTTGCAATAGGTATCTCACACTAGAGAAAGCATAAACAACATAACATTCAAACGTTAAGTTCTTCTGCGTCCAGAGAGAATGGCTTAAGCATCCCCGTGGCCGATTAGGGCAAGAAGCATTTTCCCATAGTCCCCAGAAGTGTCTCCAGAAATGGCACTATCCAGAGTGACACTGTTTCGGCGATGGTATTCCTCTTTAATACGTTGCATATCCACCTCTGCCCTGGTGGTGACAACTCTAGTAAGAGCCAATTCATCTGTCCCCAGCCTGTTGATGGC
Source organism: Cnidoscolus chayamansa (assembly GCA_948266635.1). NCBI lineage: Eukaryota > Viridiplantae > Streptophyta > Magnoliopsida > Malpighiales > Euphorbiaceae > Cnidoscolus > Cnidoscolus chayamansa. The sequence goes on from CAOGCB010068144.1 coordinate 7,490, forward strand.
CTGCCGCAGAACCTTCTCAAAGTATTTCTCAGGACAGGTCAAGCACTTGATTGTTGCTCTCAGTAAGTTGAGGAACTCATCTTTAGGATCAGCCTTCAAATTCTACAAACGGATTTCTTTGATACAATTAGACAAATGATGATTTCAAGCAACTGGACATGAAAAATTTTAAGTGCCATGAAAGGAACTCGGAAATGATTTGGAGGACCAAAAGCACAAAGTAATTACTTGATGCTAATACCTTGTTGATGGCATTCCCAAATGAGTTGTTGTAGTGATTGAGAGTTGCATTAAGCTGTGCCTTGCTCCTAGTAGACAAGATCCTGATGATCTCATCATCACTATAAGCTTTGTCTGAGATCTTCTCATGAAGTATCTTAGCCTCTGATCTTGCCAATGTCATGTTGACCTCTTCTCCCTGGTACCGGAATGCACTCACAAGAGGCACCAACAGCTGCACAGGGATTATTTCAAGCCAAAAAAAGTGACAAAAGGGTTCTAAATAGAAGAAAGAGAACAAGTTCAAAGAAGGCCTACAGAGTAAATTATAAATATTGGTGTACTATATATTCTCTATTCTACGCATACTTGTAGCAATTCCTAAAATAATAGTTGGCTTGTACAAAGAAGAAAAAGAAAATAAAGCAAGCAAACTGGAAGACACATAAATCTAATACTCCTATTCACATATATTCATTTGAGTCCTGTTAAATCACTAAAATTTTTCAGGAGTCCTCGATTTTTAATTAGCAGATCAACTCCACAAATAAGATGTTGATGAAGTACCTTGCGGAAGTCCCCAGTTGTGTGATGCGCAACATCTTCCTCGATAGACCTCTTGAAACGAGCATGATAGGCCTGTCTAACCTTAAATAGCTCAAGAGAAGACCTAGTACAAGCAATTTCCATGAGAACCCAATTGCTTGAAGTGAACTTCTTTGTGGCTTCATTGGCCAAATATGCATCACGCTCAGCAGGGTCCAGAGTCCATAACAACACACATCTCTGCATTAGATAACCAAATTCGCAAAATCAAGAATTAACTTTTGCTATTAAAAATACCAATTCAAGGGAAAGTGTGCCTTAGGGATCTAGCATCAAAATATAGTATTCTTGTTTGAACAAAACCATAGGTGCATCAGAAAACAAACCTCAAAGTCATTGGATATTTCTTCGTGCAGGGCTACAAGGAGATCCTTCCCATAAGCTTCAGCATATGTCTGTCGAATTAAGTTGCGTTGAGCAGCATTCCTATGCGCCAAAATGGAGATAATCAAATCCTCATTTGTACCCCATCCTACAAAGCATGATTAAAGCATATTAGAATTGATCTGTCTCAATATAGAAGCAATATGTCACAGAAAAATAGATCAACACAACCAAATCAGGACATCAATTGATAGATCAATTGACAAGGATCATGCTACTTCACTGAAAAATTAGATATCTAACAATTAATAAATTTTAAAACAGAAATTTGGATGATCATATTTCAGAAGACCTCTAAAAATGCTAATTAAACACGTTTAAAAGACTATTCTTCAATAGGCCATAAAATAAACAGCAGCAAGGCAAAAACAAACACTTTTGCAATTAGAACTCTATATTCCAAAAAAATTAAAGTATCCATTTAAAGAGCGACATATGATGTCAGTAGACCCACCGAAGGTCTGGGTTGGACCTAGAACTGAGACCCCAGAGGCTGGCCTTTGTTCTCCCTTCCAGACCTTAAAATCAAAACCCTCCCAAACCCAGGTTTTGACAAAAACTCAGACCATAAATTTTAGATTGCGATTATGTAATTAACCATCGACTCCCCATGATTTGACACGTAATTACACGATCAGCATTCAAATAAATAGAAAAGAGTAGACTGATCCTATAACCAGGAGCATCAAACGACAAACTGAAAATGAGATGGATCTTGGAGAGAGAGAGAGAGAGAGAGAGTAAAACGGAGAAGATAGAAGACCTTCAAAGGCTTTGTGGAGCTGCTCAGCATCCTCAGATGGAGAAGGAACATGAGCAGGAACTTTAAGGGTCGCCATTAGCAGTGTTTGGAAAGAATCGAAAAGATGCAATCAAAATGAGCTGAGTTTGCTCGATCTGACCTTTGGCCTCATTTATAATCTGCATGGAGGAAGACAACTAAGCACTGCGCGTTTATTTTCTTGGAAAATGATAATTCACATGTGATGCACATCTCCATAAAATATCAAAAACTCTACCTGCTCTTTCAATCATATCCACAAACACCGGTAAATTAATGACACAAATAATAAAAAACAAGCTTTAGTTTTAAATTAATTGAGTTTCGCTGTATGAATATTTTAATAAAATAAATTTATTAATAATTATTTAAAAAATTTATATTGAGATTGACTAAAATTTTAGACTGGCTGCCTACTCACTATAACTCTCTTTTTTTATCTAAATTTAAGACCAGTTCGAGAAAAAAAAAAAACGAGTAGGCTTTAGCGGTATTAAAATGTGGCAATGGGAATAGATTGAGCTCCTCTGAGTCGTGTTTCATGGATTGATATTTAGGGATTCCATGTGTTTCATGATCGATTTTTAAGGATTTCACCTTAAATACGAAGTGCGCGTATTTATATAAAATTAAATATTTGTAATTTTAATAGTTTCCTCTCTGTACATATATTATTAAAATTTATTAAAATATTTTAAAATATATTAAAATATTACATGGCTATATATTTATCGTTTTAAAAAAATAAAAAAAATAATATTTATGTAAATTAATTTAATATATTATAAAAATTATAAGTTGTAATTATAAAAATATTATTTTTTATAAATTTTAAAGTAAAATAAATTTAGGTGATATTATTTTTATTTTTTTCTAAAAGAATAAATATATAAACATGTCATATTTATATTTAATTGAAAATTTAAAAGAATTTATTAAGCATATTTGAAAATTTATTAATTTTTTAATAATAAATTTAAATTAAGAGACTGAATATAAAAGAAAAATGATAAGAACAATGTCCATGTATATATTTAATATATATTTTTTATTATTAAATTTTTATTATTATTATTAATAATTACAATTTGTTACTATAATTTACAATTTATGGATTGGCATAAATGTAATATTTTAATAATTAAGAAAATAATCAGATTAAAATTAGATATGAAGATGATTGAAATTAAAATGAAGAGGAAAATGATAGGAAAAAAAAGGAATATTTTTAATTTTAAAAGTAAACTAAAAAGTAAAATTAAAAAAATATAATTTAATTTATTTAGTTTAAGTTTTGTATGGAAAGATGCATCCACAGTGTTGCAGATATAATTGATTTATTAATAATTTATTATAAATAAAAAGAAAAAGGAAAAAATTGAAATAAAAGCATTAAATACTTTTATTGGAATAATACAAAATTAAGTTTTAATATAAAAAAAATTGAAATAAAAGCATTATGTATTTTTATTGGAAAATAAATAAAAAAATAAGTTTTAATATCAATAAAATCAATTTCACATTTTTTAATGTGTGCTATTATTTGATTAATAATAATAATATATATTATTTTTCAATTTATTTTAATTAAAATTATATTTTATAAATTAATGTTGTTAAACTATTTATTTAAAGAAAAAATATTTTTATAGTTAGTTTACAATATTAGATTTTTGTTAAATAATATTAATTTATGAAATAAGTTTAATTTTATGAAGAAAATAAACATAATAAAAGAAATGAAATAAAAAGAATGAAAAGAATATGGTTAAGAGAGTGATTAAAAAGGCCACCATATTTTATTATATATTATTATTATTATTATT
>CAOGCB010068294.1:0-14995 GCA_948266635.1 Cnidoscolus chayamansa
ATCTACAACTGTAAGGAAGCTCTCCTTTAGTGAATTAGTTTAACTAGGGTTTTTTTAGGAGCTAAACTTTAGGCTAGCTAAACTTGTATATTGTGGACCTTATTTCTAAATAATGGTGTATTGGGCTATTTAACCAAAAATTTAATGTATTTAGGCCTAAGGCATTCTTTCATGCAAACTCTTTATGTCCCACAAAAAAAAAAAAAAGAAAAAAAAGCAGCTACTAATTTAAAAAAAATATAAATATTCAACTATTAAGAATTATAAAACTTAAGAATGAAATGTTTTTTTTTAACAATTTAAAAATATTTTATTATTCAATTATGACAATTTAATTTAAAGAATTGAGATTTTATTAATAATCTATTGTCTATAATTACTATCTTTATAGTTTAGTAATAATATATAAATCTCTTACACTGTCGAGCTGGGTGATGGGGTCTCTTAGGATTGAGGATTATCAATGTACAAAGTAACAGTATATAAATCTTATTTATTATATTTATAACGAACGAATATTAGAAGTATATTTTTTTAAGATATGGAGGGGCCATCGACAGTTAAGAAGGCGGGCAACCAACTCCCACTCTCAATAAACATTTAGCCCCTTAGCTTTTAATAACGAAATAACCTCCACTATTTGTTAATTGAAAGACTCGTAGCTTTAACCTCCCAACCACTGCTTATCTTCTAATTATTAATTTGCAATATAAAACAAGTTTTTTTAGTTAAGTGGGCCTGTGGGCGTGTTTAGTTTTCAGTTGAGCTTTTAATAAATCCTTTTCTTTAGATTCTGTTTTTGGGTTGTATTTTCATAAGCCCATATTTGTATCAACCCTTTGCATTAATTGAATCTTATCTATTGAAAAGAACAGACAACTTTGTTTCCTTTTCCTTCCTGTCAAAATGATCATATCTAGAATTATCTATGTCTAGATTCTTTTCTATTGTTCTTGAAAAATGATCTTGCATTTTTGTTTAAGGTTAACCAGCCAGTGTTTCACATAAGTGCCATTTTACAAGCAAGTTTGGTACCCTGTAGCTTCCTCGGAAAAAAAAAGGTCATCTATGTGTTGTGAGAAGAAAGAGAAATAGTGACTACTGAACTAAGAAAACGATATCTGGTTATCCATTAATTGTGAGAATATAGACTATTGGCAAAAACAGGAATTACACAATCAGCTTTGTAATGCAATAGCAAGATAGGTAATATTCTGATTATACCGGGGAAAAGAGCATAAGAATAGGAACTTACAGAATATGTCCAAAGAACTAGAGACAAGCAGTTTTCACAAATTATATATTTACGCTACTTTGATAATTGAGGACTGTTCTGTATAGACTGGTTTTTGTCTAAAATAATAAGCTGTATCATGGAAGAAAGAGTTCTATTACTAATAAATTCTAAGCCTTATCCATGTTATAATACGAAAGTAATGATCAAGAAAACGCTGAAAAGCATATAAATGTATGATGTGTACTGACCTTATAACTTTACTCCTTTAGAAATGAGAATCTCCCCATAAGGAACTTTCTGTTCAACTCTTAGAAAATCACGAGAAGCAAGAACTGCAGACAAACCATTCCAATTTAATTTTTTGGCAGTTGATAAATAATTAAACTGGCAACTATAATGTTTAGTTGGCAGAGAAAGAACTTGTATGCGTTAATACCACAAGTTTGATAAAAGAGCATAGCTGCTCCTTTTCTGTTCATTCCAACTGCTAGTTTATTCAAGGATTCTACTAGAGGGGCTCCTGGGGTCTCAAAATGTGCTTTCATCTGCCTGTGGAAATGTCAGTCCAAGTAATATGTGTCAACTGATCAAACAATAGACATTAGGACTAGGAACATTATATATCAATATTAAAAGAGCTTGTTACATTCGGATGGTGTCAGTTATCCTGTCCATTGGCTGACTGATTATTGGATGCTGGCTTTGTGTAGGACCAGTTTCCATCAATAGTTCTGCGGGAAAAAAAAAGGAAAAACACATTTAGGCTCTCTAAGAGGAAAATGGTTAAAATTTCAATAGCCAAAGCTGCTGCAATCTAAGATATTGATGATTGAGCTATCCTTTACCCTGATCAGGTGTTTGGTCATTCTCAGACAACCTTGATAACTTGAAATTTGGGTCAGGAAACTTCCATGAATTTTCTTCTTCTACTGGTTCAAGGCCACTGCCACTGTGTCTAGATGAGGAGTAAGGCCTTTTCTTGTTTGATCTAGCAATTAACAGTGCTTCCAATCCTCAAAACATGGTTTGGTGTGTGTTTATATATAGATATACTCGAGTGAAGAAGTTGATTAGGTAAAAAGCCCTAATCTTAAAACGCTAAGATGAAAGTTCACATACACCATTTGTCATTCTAGTTGATTTTACATGAACAGATGTTCGCCTAACCTTCCTGAATGGACTTCTGAATGATGTGATGGCATACCATGTCCTGATCCTGAGCTTGGAATGGATCTTACCTCATCTCCTGTAAATTTACACAAGTCAAATAAACTTGTATATATATGTAGAAGTATCATCATAGTCGTCATTACCTCAGGAATTCTAAACCAGAGTATATAAGTGTGTATATAGAATTAGGAAAGAGAGGAAACTTACCAGAATTTCCAGGTGTCACCAAATTGTCCTCATTTATCTTCCTACTATTGTTCGTAAGGTTGGTTCTTAGTTCTCCAATGAGGATTTCCATTGGAATCTCATCATTAACAACAGCTTTCCGCTGTTTCTCTATGGAAACTCCCAGTGACTGAGATCCAACTCCACTGTGAAAATCTTCAAAGGGCTTCATGTACAAAAACTCTTATCAGATATGCTGAAGTATTTCTCTTTGGAACAAACTAATTAATAGATGATTGAGGACTTACATATCCTGCTGATTCCTGATAATGTCCTGGTGGTGATGATGATGATGGTTCTGGAGGCAAAGGTGGGGAAATCCTTGCTGTACAGAACTCAAATATGAATTTAGTCATTCATCTTCTTTCTTAGGATAATAATCTGAGAAGCAACTATACTTGAACTCTCACCAGAAGGTGAGTCATGGGGAGGCTGGGTACTTTGCATCCAAAGCTCCAGTAGAGGTGCTGGATAATAGATTTGTCTATTTTCATGTATATATAAATCATCTACAAGTACCGTAGGCGGCACATCCATGAGGTTAGCTACCTTCATTGTAGACATGATATCCCTACGTGCCTGCAAAATATGCAGTTGGTTGTCCAAGGCTGCTTCTTCTTTCAGTTAAATGTTTGTTTTGCAAGGGTGACCACTTGTGAACAAAATTGAAATTCTAAACAATTACAGGCAAGCCAGCACATTCTTCTACTATCCAATTTTCTTATGATATACATGATAATAAAAAGTTTTTTTTTTTTTCGCACAAATTTGAAATGTGAAACATGCTGGAGATAAAGCAAAAACCTTTCTTTTTCTTCCTCTTCTTGAGGCAATATCAGAAGCATTTTGAAGCCACGACTGGTATATATGACCAGGAATAATTGTTTGTTCATAATCCATTGCAGGAGTTGCATGTCTTCTTGTTTTCTTTTTAATGAGCATTTGCGCATGTTGATCCTGTTTCACCCCTTCTTTCTAGATAGTTAAATTTGCATCATTTATTTTATTAATCTAATATTACATGATGAGCCATAAGTTTCTTAAATTTAAAAACTTTACCTGTCTCGCTGCCTTGCCTTCATCAGATGGTTGGTTTATTTGTTTTTCTACATGGTCTTCGAATCCATCATCTGCAGAAGGCAAAGTTAATGCTAATATATGTACACAGCTGGATGGTTTCTTAGGTGAATGTTTATGGGTGTTCATTCTACCAGTTATGCCTATATGCTCCACTGAGTACATCTGCAATGTTTCAGTTTATTTAAATGGAGGAATAAAATCAAAATCTTTTGTTATTATACAAAAGAAAAATCATATATTATTCAGTTCTAAAGAAATTCACTAATTGTTTACTAGAAAAGTGATATTTCACCCTTTTTCTTGACAAAAAAAAATGATTATTAGAGTTTGCACATGGCAGTCCATGAAAGACAAATAAATACATACAAAATGGAAATTGGAAAAAGTGAAAAGGTTTCCACAACTAATTGCATAACCATCTTGGAGCATGAAGATTTCAAAAATCGTGTCGAATAGCAGCCACGAAAAAGTCCAAAAACCTTAGAAATCCTTTCTATATCATTAGTAAAAGACAAGAGAAAAAGGGACATGCGCACAAATCATGTTACAGACCTCTTGGAGCTTCAACTTGTGAGGGTGGGGAGGGTATGAGAGTAGTTGGGATCTCCATATGCTCCCCTGAAGTGAAATTGAGTTGTGTCTCGTCATCTTCTTCAATGTCGAACCTGCCAAATCAGCAAGAGCTCTCTGTAAGAAAACAAAGAGTAGATCGATGGATATAGAAGAATAAATCCCATGTGAATTCTGCGCTGAAAATTTTTTATAATCCCTAAAATATACAATTTTAGTTATTTAGAACCACTTTATCTAAACAGTTCATGCAAATGCAGCTAATATTGCACCATGACATGAATCACCTTTCAAAGCGATTGTACATTTCTGTATGCGACTGATATAAATCAAAACGTTCAAACAATTTGATGTTGTCTGCATCAGCTGAGAGAACAACACCTGTTAGCTAACAATATAATCATATTTGGATATAGTGATCGATTATTAGGTAGGAGGACAAGCTACGGAATTTGAAAAGAGAAAACCTTGATGTAATTGCTGAGATGAATCTTCCTCCCTGGGATCGTTATTGATAAAGGGCTCATCAATATCATCAAGTCTCTGCAAAAGGAGAACCTTATTTACACAGAAAAATTTTATGGGACAACGCATAATATGTTAGCAGAGTATTTTCAGACAACTTGTTAGAAAGAAAGCTTAAATGAAATTACCATCTATGAATATGATTCAGTTCCTTGTTAAATCACATGAATTGAACAGAGATGTATAAAAAATGTAAGAGCTTTCACACTCATCAATTTAAGATACAGAAGGCAGAGAACCAAGTAGGATTCTGTTTTAATCTTTTGAAGATCTAACAAGGTTACCGTGACACTAACATTAGGATACATCAGCAATAAACAAAATTCAGGAGTAATTAAATTAAAGACTTGTCGTAGAGGAATGATGTAAATTCAATTTTGTGATTCAAAAAGAGTAAAGAAAGAGGACCCAAATGAACAAGTGAGAAGTGATCTTCACTCTTCAGACCCTAAACCTATATATAGAAAAAACAACATTGCATGTGATGGACAAATGAGCTTGTAAGCTTGATTGCCTTTTTAAGTGAATTTAGATTAGAAAAAGTCCACATCTGGCATGAAAGTTGCTGCACCTCTATTCTAGAAGAAGGTTAATTTATTTTTCTAACTCGACCAGATTTGTGTCTCATGATCAAGTGACTTAACCATAAAAGAAAGTCACAGTAAATTCCTATATATCCCCATCAATGCATATTCACTATTACACTTGACAATTGACATACCTCAAACCGTACCCGTAACTAATAGCTTTGATAACGGTCTGATCCATAAAGTTAATTTCTACTTGATTAAAAGCCAAGCCAATTATTTGAATAAGCATATCGAGCACCTCCCCATCAAGCAAAAATGGATTCACATTTATAAAATATAATACATGTTCATTTTATGCCATTTTTACATTATTTTTCTAATGAAATAAATATCCTAGACAATACTTTCCACAATTTTTTAATTGAAAGTAGTTCAAATCAAGATCTTATCGCCATAGATATGCCATTACTACATTAATTTATGCAGAGTACATGCATCATTAAAGCTAAATGTAGAAGGCAAAATTTATGTTTGATTATATTAATTTACCATGGCAAAATAGGCTGTGCGTTGGAAACCCATTGTGGCGTTTGTATGGGAGAAATTAACAGATTGCTCAATATCTCCAACATCTGTTTCTTGGTTCTCTGGCAAAGTCACAGCCTCCTTTCTGCAAACATGAACAAACACCACTTAACAAAAAATGAACATTGCCATTTGACCTTTGCCAGCTTTCTCCGTTGGCCCATACGCATATAATTCCCTCTAAAATGTACACGTCATGGCCTATGGTGCGCAATGGGCTGATTTAACTGTGCTAATAGTGCTATACGCTTATTTAAGGAGAGGAAAAGAGAATTGATGACAAACTTAGCCTGAGATTTCCCTTTCGGAAGGACAGTAGGGTCTGGAGCTGCTGATTTTACTTTCCATGCTTCGTTTATTTCGACCTGAGAAACGAAGTTAAAATCAGCAGCAAACGCAATAGATTTAAATTTAGCGCTAAATATTGAAACTGGTAACAGAGAAAAAAAGAAAAACAGAGAATGTGTTTCGTTTTCCTCTTAATAGAAGGTAGTAAAAGTACCAGTAAACGGGTTACATCATCTGCAAAGACACACACAACAGACACTATCAACCCAGATGTTGAAACTTGAAAATGAACTTCAGATATGAGTTAGAAAAAAGTTTGGAGCTCACCATAGAGGAGTTTCACTTTTCGTTCATAAACAATCACAACTCCACCTGAGAGAAGATTAAAAGAAAACAATATTCTGTTACAGTGATTTTCAAGCAGAAATTGTATAAAGAGTGAGTGAAAAGGAGAAAGTACCCATTAGAATTCCAGAGAGCCTGAGCGCCATTGGAACAGAGGGATTCAAAATCTGTTCACTGTAAACAAAAATGGAAGCATTCAGTTCAGTGGTAGATTAGATATAAGTAATAAATAAACTCAGAAAAAGGAATAACCAGATATGAATTATGTTGAGCTTGTTAAGTTTCTTCCGATTTATTTTCGCGTGCATAGTTGCAGCCATCCTTCACACACACAGAGAGAGAACAGAGATTCATCTTAAAACCCAAGTAATAACACAGAGGAACCAACTTCAAAAACTCTCAAAGCATAATCAATATCAATAGAAATCGATATTCATCAATTTAATTAACAGAGACATCGTCTTCAGAATCAAAGAGAGAAATTGAAGATAAGAGAAAGTAGAAGATCACCAGATCTGGCCTAGAGGTGCTTTGCGAGCTAGAAGCTGATGAGAGTAGAACATGTTTGATAGCTCAAGTGGCTTCTTCGACAGAAGAAGCAGCGGTTTTGGAGAGAAGGAGCTGACATGCGAAACGAGTGAGGGAATTTTGATTCTGTTTAAAACGAACTATAATCACCCGCCAGAGGAGAGCGTATAGAAGAATTCTCTGGGGGATAAAGTCACCCTCAGTAACAAGAAAATTTTGGTGAAACCTTTTACGTGGAAAAGCAGAGTAATGACACGGGAGTCTGTTTTTTTTAACTTTCCATGTGACTTTTGTAAAAACTCGTGTAACGACCTGAAGTTCGTTATTCCAGCTTTTGGCCTTGGGGCCTACTGGATCAGCTGCTTGCTTTGCAATCTTCTTCTTCTTCTTTTTTTTTTTCTTAATAAAATACTTAATTTTAGAGGATGGCTACAAATTCGAGCAAAGGTAAAGGCATGTTTAGTTTAATTATATGATTTATTTTATTGTTAAAATAAATAAATAAATAAATAAAACTTAAATTAATTAGTAAATTTTCACAATTTAATTAATTGAGAATCGAAATATGCGAAAGATTCAGTCTCTTGTCTGATTAGTCTTTTTTTTTTCTCCATTCAATCCTCGTACATTCTCCCACTAATCATATCCAGATTTTCGAGTGAATATTTCGACTAATTTAGTTTAGGCATTTCTAAATCAAGTGCAGCATGAATTCAAACAATATAGAAATTTGACCTTGTGACAATTAATATAAAGTATTATGCTCGGTTAATGAGGCTGTGCACTACGCAAACTTAATATTCTTAATGAAGTTGTGCAATAGAGTTGTGTGATAATCGGGTTTACTCAATTATTTAATGATTGTCTTTATGTTTTTATAAATCGAAAAATTATGTTATAGTTGTATTTTATTTTTATTAATGAATTGAAAGTAGTATTTTATTTTTAAATGTTGATATTTTAATTATGATATTATATTTATCTAATTATCATGTGTGGCCATGATGTGATAATTGGCTTGATAAATTGCCTTATTATCATGATGTGCTAATATTATGCTCGAAAGTAGCTTGTCTATATTATACTCATTCATCTATATTATACTAATTCATCTATATATGTTGTGTGTAAATTTTAACATAAATCTTTTAACTGACATATTTTAAAAGTGTTCAAGTCAAGTGCCGTATAATTTAATTTAGCGTGAAAACTGAGCTCATGACCAAAGATATTCACTAAGGAGACAACAAAGAAAGCTATTTCCTAAAAGAGGTTCATAGCGAGTGAAGGAAGCTTTAGAACTAGTTCACGTTGATATTTGTAGGTAATATATTTTTGAAAAAATAAAAAATCTTATTGAGAACTAAAATAAGAAAAATATCAAAGTATTTAAAATTAATCGAAATAAAAGTATATCAAAGGAATTTGACAAATTTTGTGAAAATGATAATATTAAGCACCAACTTAGCTATCGGATATGCTCCATAGCAGAAGAGCATTTATTTTTATAAAACAAGTTGAAATAATTTATAATAATGTTAGCATTAATATGATATTAATAGGATACTAATAAAGATTATAGATATGATGACACGAGCACAACCAGTCTTGAAAAGAATTAAGATCATAGCTCGCATTTCCAAGGGTCTTATTATAAGATTAAGATCAAAGAAGGTAAAAGAATTTTTACAAGCATTCATAGGCAAATTTGTTGAAGATTTGGAAAGTCAGATTTCAAAGAACTCTCGTGAAGATATTTTGAGCACAATGATGCTGAAATCTAAAATAGGCCCAGCTAATTATCTAATTCACATTATAGACAATAATTAGATCCATTTTGATATTTCTGTACAGCCCATTATAGTCGGGTCATTTGGGTTTCTTAATTTGGATTTAATCTTACTTAAGTCCATTTGAGCTTATACATACTGTGGGTGTTGATGTTAAAAGGACACTTATGAGAGAAGAAGCTTCCCATATGCAGATGCAAGGATTAAGGAGGCAACCTAAGAAAGATTTTTTATTTCCATTCAATTAGAATTTGATTTGATTTGATTTTTTTTCTTCTTTCTCATTAAGATAGATTTGTTAAGTTGATTTTTTTCCTATATAGTTAGAGTATGACAGCTTATATAAAGACTTCAATTCTTAATGTAATGACACCATCAAGAATACAATTCTTAAAATTGCTTTGCGAAGTTCCTGGTTCTTCATTTAATATTTGAAAAGTTATCTTGATATCATCATTGCATCAAGAATTTCAGGTTAGGCTGTGTATTTTTATATGTATGTTTGAATCTGATTCTTGTTGTGTTAATCAATTCATTATGAATGTTCTTATTTCTGGTACAATATAGGGTGTTCTAGATTGAGGGTTTAGGTTCTTATTCCTGTTTCGGATATCAAAGTTATGTTAAAGGGGATTTAGTCTCTTTAAGCTAGGTTTACGCATCACATAATTTATTATATTTTAATAACACGGGTGTTTTAATTGTAACGCTTAAATAACAATATGTATACATATATATTTTGTTAAGAAAATAATTTGAATTTAATTTATTTTAAAAATTAACTTATAGTATTATTTAAAATTTTATAAATAATATATATTTTTCCTAATCTAATCGACCATCAATTTGGATATATGGTTAATGAGTTTGAATGGTCAACCAAGTACACAGCCACACATGCAGAATGGGTTTATGCTATGGCAGTATTCCATGTCACACCATAAACAAAAACATCCCAACTGCATCTATTTCATACTACACTACAAATTTAGCTGTTTTCAGAGACATTTTAGTGTGATTGGTAAGCCATGCACAATTCATGACCCCAGATAGTGCATTTCTATATGAATACCATTTTGTTAGCCTTCAATATCAGATCAAACACCGAAGAAAGCACTCTCTTGTTCCAGAAATGAAGCTATTTCTCATTCTTCTTTTCCTTCTCCTCTTCACTTCGCTCATCCTAATCTTTCCCTCTTCCACTTTGGACTTGCAAGAATCCCAAGAATACTTTGAAGTCACTCCTCCTCTACCGTCAGATCCTTTGACCCCATCATGCATCCACACTATCATCAATCACAGCTTCACCAACACCACCAACTATCTCTTTTCCATTCCTTACTCTTCCCCTTCTGATTGCTCCTCTCCCTGGAGCTATGTTGTCCTCAGTTTCCAAGCTATATGCAGCAATGACACTTCCTATCGCATATCTGGGTTATGGCTTGGTGGTGTAGAGCTGCTTCGCACCAGCACACCTAAACTGAGCACCAACGTATCAAGAAACTTGTGGAGGTTCAAAAAGGACATCACTAGGTACTCCTCTCTTCTTCAAAAACCAGACCTTAATCTCACAATGATGTTCCAAAGCATTGTTAGTAATGCCTCTGTCGGTGTTTACAATGTTAGTGTCTCCCTCTTCTTCTATAAAAATAGCTCCATTGTCCTGAGTCCTCCAATTTTAGCAGAAGAAGAAAATGGTGGCAGGTCTTACGTGCTGGAAGATGTGTTGAGTTTCTATGATACAGCTGCTGATTTAATCATCCCAATAGTGGATGATGGAGATGCTGGGTTTTGGTTCAGAATTGAAAATGAAATAGATTTGCCTTCAAAACAAATCACAATCCCACGTAACACTCGCAGAGCTGTTCTGGAACTTTATGTTTCATTTCATGGAAATGACGAGTCTTGGTACTCAAACCCACCAAGTTCCTACATGAGAACGAATAATATCTCTTTGGAAGGTAATGGTGCTTTTAGGGAGGTATATGTTACAATAGATGGGGCTAGTGTGGGCTCAGAATTGCCATTTCCAGTGGTGTTGACAACTGGGTTTAACTCTCTATTTTGGAAACCAGTTGTTGCTATTGGTTATTTCAACCTCCCTTCTTACGATTTTGAGGTCACCCCTTTCTTAGAGAAGGTTTTAGATGGTGGGGTTCATGAGTTTGGAATTGGCATAGCCAATGTTATTCCATATTGGCTTGTTGATGCAAATTTGCACATCTGGTTAGATGAGGGCTCATCTTCTGTCACAGCAGGAACTGTGATTGCTCATAATCCTTTTCTTGTTTTGCAAGGCCAGCAACAATTTAAGCAGCTTGATGGGTCATTTGTGATACAAGGGAAGGGAAGGAGTGAATCAAAGGGATGGGTTATGTCAAGTTCAGGGAACTTAACAACTCTTATTATGCAGGAATTCAGGTTGCAGAGCTTTATACAGTTTGAAAACAATGCAACTTACAGATTTGTTAAACTGAAAATCAAGGTACACAAGGAAGTTCAGGTGTTCAATGACAGGAGATTGTTGCTTAAACGTGTTATTCTTAAAAGGAAATACCCTTTAAGAATTATCACTTCAGTTTTACAAGGGAAATTTGTTGCAAACATATCTCATGCTCTTGAGGAGACATGGTCTAATGGAAATAACTTGTCAAGAACTATTGACAATCTCCAGGATTCCAATGGATGGTTTCCCATTTCGGAGCAGCAGCAGCCTGGTTTTTCTGGTGATTCAAACACTGATCAGAGGTTGATTTACCATGGTGAGTCCATCTGCTACTCCAGGACTGTTGCAGTTACCAATGGCATACTCTCTGCAGATGATTTAAACTATGGTTGCATCTCTAGTTCCTGAATTATCACCTTCAATACCCATGTCATTGTAGCTAAAAACAGTAATTCTTAGGACAATCTCTTACTCGGTTTTCCTCTTGTCGGATTTGATTTCCTAATATATGTTTTACTTAATATGATCCAACCTGCACATAATTAGTAAATTTACTTATATTCGTAATTATAAGTAAGCTATATAACTACCAAGCAGCTTACGAGCAGATTGGGTTTCGGACACCAATGATTTAGACAGAAAAAACTATATAACTAACAAACAACTGATAACGTTTCCTCATTTTTCCAAAAATGGACAGAGCTGCTCTTCTTCTCCTTCTCCTGACAGTTATTTCTTTTCCACTCACACTCTCCATAGCTCCAGGTCACTTCTTCAGGCCATCATCAGCTGCACCCAAACCCACCCTTTCTGAATCGGATTACAAACAATTCTTCGAACTAAACCATCCTCAACCGTCTGATCATTTGAAACCATCATGCGCTCTCCACGTCATCCACCACACCTTCGCCAACACCATCAATCGTCCTCCCTTCTCCACCCCTTACTCTCCACCCTCCGATTGCCCACCTCCTTGGCTCCATGTAGCTCTCGAGTTTCGCGCCAATTCCCGTGGCGACCAGTACGATCGTATCTCTGGGTTGTGGCTTGACGGAGCTGAGCTCCTACGCACCAGCACCGCCGAGCCGACCGAGTCCGGTATCTTCTGGATAGTTCGAAAGGATATTACTCGTTATTCATCTCTCCTCTCCAGGAGAAATATCAACTTCACTATCATGCTCGAAAACGTCGTTAATAGTATCTATACCGGCGTTTACCATGTCGATGTCACCATCTTCTTCTACAAGGATGCTTCCATTAGGGCTCCGGTTACCCGGGCTGATCACATAAGCATTTTCCCTAACCACGGAGGATTTGGAGCTAAGGGTGTATATGAATCACCAGCCGATTTGATAATTCCGATTTCTTCATTTCGTAGTGATAAAGGGTATTGGTTCATTATCGAAAGGGATTCAGATGTTCATTTCAAGAAATTGAGATTCCCAGCCAACACACATAGAGCCATTTTGGAATTGTACGTGTCATTTCATGGAAACGATGAATTTTGGTACTCTAATCCATCGAATAATTACATTAGAATGAACAATTTGACGACTTTGCGAGGTAACGGGGCGTTTAGGGAGGTTTACGTGACGATTGATGGGATGTTTGTGGCATCAGAAGTACCATTTCCGGTTATCTTCACCGGTGGTATTAATCCTTTGTTTTGGGAACCTGCTGTGTCTATTGGTGCATTTGATCTTCCCACTTATGACTTCGATTTGACCCCATTTTTAGGGGTTCTTTTGGATGGAAAGGATCATGTGTTTGGAATTGGTGTTAATGATGGCATTTCTTATTGGCTTGTTGATGCTAATTTGCACCTTTGGTTGGATACTGGAGCAGCAAGTGTAGAAGCTAAATCTTTGGTTTATCAGAATCCTGGTTCCTCAATAAAACGACGAGAAGAGTTCAGAAATCTTGATGGGTCGTTTGCAATCAAGGGGAAGAGGAAAACTCAGCTGTTGGGTTGGATTAAATCAAGTGCAGGTAACTTTACTACTACTGTTATGCATGGGTTCAAGTTCAGGAGCACAATAAGGTATAAGAGGAATGGGAATCATAAGCATGCTAAACAGGATATGCAGTCCACTAGAGAAGTTAAAGTGATGAATGAAATGGGTATATTGCTTAGTCGTGTAACTATTAAAAGAAGCTATCCTCTCCAAGTGGTCACTTTGAACCTGCCTGGAACTAAGAAGGATACCTATATGCTCATTACAAATGTTTCTCATGCTTTGACTGATAAGTATACGAATGGAAAGTTTTCTAGCTTTGTTCACAACAAACAGGTTGCTAATGGTTGGATGGAGGTAAAAGACCATGATGTAATCGCAGGTGAAGCTGTCACCAACCAGACCTTAACTTGCAGGGGTGAGTCTGGTTGCTATCTTCGTACTATTGCAGTAATTGGTGGTAGCCTTGTAGTGGACAATTCAACCTATGCATGTCCATCCTTTATCTAATATTCTTTGGTTATGTTAATTTCGTTTTAGGTTGCTCTTGCTGTGAAGTCTCCAAATAAAATGTGCCTTCTGTATTTCTTTGTTATCAATCTTTTGTGTACTGTAATTTCCAAATGTTTAATCCCCTGCAAGATTCCTTCTTTGAAATTTTGGTGTTCCTGTGTGTGTGTGTATGTGTTTTGTAACATATCAAACACTGGGATTTTTTCCCCCAAAACAACTCTATAGTCTAGACCTCTGTTCTAGTGGCTGAAGGCATATCCTCTCGTCACAACGTACCCCCAATTCCCTACTAAAAAGCAACTCTCTATCTTAAATGTAGTCAATAGTTATGCTTACAACTGCACACACCCTTCCAATAGAAGCAAGGTTTAGAGTGTACTAACTACTGAAAGCTCTTGTGAAACTTTGGTTTGTAAAACCTGTTCATTTTCAAACCAATGTTAATGTTTTGATTTGGTTGGATATTGAAGATGCATGGGTGGCTGCAGTTTGACTTCAACATAAACTGACAATCTCAATTTTAACAAACTGAATTTGAGCTCTTTGAAACTTGGTCAGGTTCGTCTCCACCCCTAACTCTTTAGAACAACCAAGGCAAGACACTTGAGGTGTGTAACGTTATGTTTTAGAAGTTTGTGTCATGGAACTTCTGTGATAAATTCCAGGAATACAAAAACGCATTTGGCTTTCTTTTTCCTTCATATAAGATGACAATCATTTTTTTTTAATTTCAGTGTTTGTGCTTTGATAATAGAAGAAGGCATCTCTGCCTTCATTGGCTACCAATCAAAATCCTTAATATGCAGAAGACTTGATAAAAAGAGCAGCTAAAGAGGGCCTGTGGGGATTGGATAGATTTTTTAACAGTAACCATAGGTCATGTTCATCCTTGTGTATGAGATGATTACTCAAGAAAATTATTACTAATTGCCTTGATGGAGAAGTAACAGTGTCAAGATTTTAGGACAAAACTCTATTTAAAAAAAAAAAAAGTTTAGATTTTTAGAAGCCAATTAGCAAGGATGGGTATGCTCCATTTGGATGCCTACGGCCCGAAGCAGCAATGAAAGCTGAAGGGAAGGTGGGGAATCCAGGTTATAACCTGCACCTAATAATGCCAAGAGGCAAGAGAGGCCCCCAAATAAGAAGCTTCACTGAAATTGCTGATTCTGTGGATTCTTCAGGTTACAAGGTTTTTTAACTTGAGG
>CAOGCB010068500.1:0-10574 GCA_948266635.1 Cnidoscolus chayamansa
ATAGCTCGTCTCTAATCCTAAGTCCATCAAAATTTAAAATCAAACCTTGAGAATCAGAGGCAGTAGTAAAAGGATGAAGATTCATCCAAACACTATTTGTGCAGGTGAGTGGATAACAAATTTTTATAACTTAATGATACAGAAAATGTTTATGGCATATGCATGCATCATGATGTTAGGTTGCCTGCATTAGACTCACGAGATATCTTGCATTGCATAATGATATGATTTATGATTGTGATGAATTGGTCAATTATGGATAAGCCATAGACTTCAAAATAAATGAATGATGAATTGATGGTAATGGTAATGTAATGAAAGGTAAGGTAAAACAAAGATGGTTGAAAGGAGATTATTGGCATCACTATATGGTAAGATCAAAATGACCAAAAATAGCTTTTTAGCACTATACTCAATGGTAATAAAGGCTTGAGGATATGCTTCAGTAGTCCGAGTTTAACGTGAATGAAGAGAAGTTTATGGGGAAATAATCACCTTATGTGCAAATTTATGTGAACTATTTGACGTTGATGCATACACGAGCATGAAAATTAATGTTTTTATGAATGAATGAATGATTTTTGTATCTACTCACTAAGTTATTCAAATAGCTTACCCCTTTTATATGTCTTTCTCCCATTCCTCCTCCTAGTACCTATTTTTCACAGGGATATTATAATGGCTCGGAAGATGGCATAGTACAGGATAGTCTTAAAAGTTGTTCCTATTTTCCTAGATAATGATCATGTAACAAATGATATGTAGAGAGTATGTAATGATGATGTTAACATAACTGTTATGAGTAGGCATAGGTTATATGGTCATTGTTGGTTATTAAATGATAATTGAATAGTGATGAAGACTTACATCTCTCATATAAATGCCTTAGGCCTATAATAGTTATGAATGTATGCATGTATAAAAATGTTTATGGATGTATATGCATGCATAACTGTGAATGTATGAAATGAAATGAAATGAAATGAGAAAAATTATGATGAAAATGTAGGCTTGTTAAGGTTTCAATCACCTATAGATGGTCGAATTCCTAACACCGTTAACAGTTTGATAGGTCGGGCTGTTACATAAGGAGATTAAGGAAGTGGATTGGTAGCTGGTTATGGTAGTGCAAAAGTCCTAGAAGGAGAAGGCAAATGAATGAGAGCTTTCACCAGCTATCAACTCAGTTTAGTCAAAGTTTGTAAAAGCTATTTGAGAAAGATTCCCTCTAGTCTTTTATAGCTACATTCAATGTCAAAGCTATTTATGTGAAGGATCTAAATCTAGAAACAATCATCGAAGCATTAAAGAAAAGGACACATAATATCAAGTTCATTTATTTGATCATCAATAACCCAATAAGGATGTACCTAAAGTTAATGTCAAAGGCACAAAAGTACATTCATTTGCTTGATAAAATCCAAGCAATTAAGGATGATAAAAAAAAATGCAAACTAAGCCATGTTAGAAAAAGACAGATAGAGGAGTTATGACATAGGTGGTTGAGGCCCAAAAAGGAATAATGATAGGAGAAAGGATAATATCATCACTACACGTAGTTCAATGAGCTAAAAAGTAAGATCTTGATATGGATTCAGAATAATGGGGCAGATATAAAGTGGTCGAGCAAATAGAACCGTGATAAAGCTTATAAGAGAGATAAAATCAAGTTTTGTAGGTTTCATGAAGATCATGGCCATACGACAGATGAGTGCAAACACTTGAAGGATGAGATTAATAGATTGATGAGGGAAAGGAGTGCTTCAGAGGTTCACTAGAACCAAAGAGGATTGCAGAAAGAAAGGCTAGGTGTCAACTTCACAACCAACTAACACGGAGGAGCTTGTCGGGGTGATTAATGTTATTTCCAATGGCCCCGATTCAATTGTAACAAATAAGCAATAGGTTGACCTCTTTTTACTGCAAGACACGCCGTGGAGGCACCAAGCGGTTACTTTTGCTATAGAGGATGGAGACATAGCAATGCACCATAATGACCTACTGGTAGTGAGTATTCATCGAGAAGTTTGAAGTGCGAAGAGTATTGGTTGACACTAGGAGTTCAATGAATCTCATGACAAATGAGGTGTTCTAGAAGTTAGGCTTAGAAAGATGGAAGTTGATGAAAGTCTCTTACCCATTGGTCATATTAGGAGATAAGGCCATCCTTATATTAAGCTTTGTCAACTTGTTTGTTATGCTATTAGATGAGAACCGTGAAAAGGAAGTTATAAATTGAGTTTATTGCGGTAGACATCCCTCTTGCGTATAACATGATCATAGGCAAACCTTTGTTAAACGGATTAAGCGTTATTATCAACATGGGACTACTGTGTGAATATCTCGACACCTAGAGGCATAGTAGTTGCTTGTAGTAGTTAGTGGCGGACACCCGTTTAGTAGCGTAAAAAAAGATAGCCTTATCAATCGACCTATTAAGGAGCCAAATAGCATAGTATCCCTTGAACCAGCAGAAGATGTGGTGAACATAGAGTCGGGCTCTGGTAAGACTATCTACCCTGGTTCGACATTACAGGGAAATGCTAGAGAAAAAATGATGGGAATGTTTTGCCAAAGAATAGCAACCTTTGTTTGGTCCCTTAAGGATGTAAAAGAGGTGGACCCAGTGGTTATGACACATAAGCTTCGAGTTGACCTCAGTATCAAACTCGTCCAACAGAAAAAGCAAAAATTTGACCCAAAAGACTATCATTTGAGAGTAGGTGAAACAATTGCTTAAGGTTATCTTGATTAGGGTGATGCAATACACCTCATGGTTGGCTAACGTGACACAAGTAAAAAAACCCCAATGGTAAATGGAATGTGTGTTGACTTCACAAACCTGAACAAGGCTTGCCCCAAGGATCATTTTTTACTACCCGTGATAGATAGGCTTATTGATGTAATTGCCAAGCACGCAATCTAGTAATTAGTAGATGTGATTTTGAGATATTACTAGATATTGATGGACCCTCAGGATGCGGAGAAAATGTCTTTCATTACATATGAGTGGGTTTTATGTTATTAGGGTCGTTCGGCCTGAAAAATGCAAGCGCAACCTATCAAAGGTTGGTGGCAAGGATTTTCAAAAGGCAAATTGGCAGAACGATAGAAGTTTATATGTATGACATGATAATATAGAGCGTAGACGTTGACAGTCATGCATAAGTTATTATTAAGGCTTTCAATATCTTGGATCAGATCAAGATTAAGTTAAATCCCAAAAAAGTGTACGTTCAGAGTTGCAGTGGGCAAGTTCATAGGTTACTTGGTCTCAGCCTTGGGAATTGATGTAAATCCTAACAAAATCCAAATGACAATGAAGATGGAAGTCTCAGCGGACCATCAAGGATGTACAACAACTTAATGGAAGAATTGTATACCACCCCTTACCCGTACCTATGAAGACCCGACTAACATGCGCCACTTAATTGCCTTTATGTATTCTTTACCTTGTTATACATACTTATCTTGTATGTAAATTTTTGTATTCTAAAATACATATTTCGTTTTTATAACCTTTTAACTTAATTAGATTAAAATTTGGCAGAGTTTCCCCTATATATAAGGGCCCTCAAACTTTTACTTTTAGACCTATTCCAAAATTTTACAATTTCATCTCAACACAAGCGTCTCATCACAAAAAAAATATGTTTATAGCAATCTAAGTCACAAAACCAATCAATATATTATCTAATTACTTAAAACTCTATGTACATGCCAAAACTAATAAAATATATAGTGTCAAAGTTTTGGATGAACCAGTTGATGTGTTCCTTTGGCTTCTACTGCTGCTGTGGATCAATGGATGAATCTCCTACTACCCTACTGTCTTTTACCTACACATGAAAAGCAACCAATGCGCTAAGCTACATGCTTAGTGGGTATATAAAAAAAACAATATAATGTAGCACAACAATAGGCATAATTTAACATCTAACATCCCAACCATCATTACTTGTTATGCCTCAAAATTCAACATGTAATCATATAATAGAAAAAAGCATGTTTTACATCTCTCAATTACAAATGCATGTGTCACAATAACTATATGCAAAACTTTATTTTCTTTTTAGGCCCTTGTAACGTATGAAAGGCTCGAATGCTAGATACGAGGAATGTAGGCAACTAAGTACAAGTGCTAACAAAAACAAGTACTAGGCACCTAAACTGTCTGTCTGTATGTGGTGAGGCTCTAAATTAGCCAAACCCTTGAGGTACCCATAGTAGCCTCAAGATCAACTGTATGGTGTAGTACTGCTAAGAACTATGTCATGCCACACCCTTATTCTAACTCTTATACCAACTAAAGTACAATAGGCCAATGTTACCATTTAAAGTCTTTTACATGTCGTTATGTGTCATTGAGAAACAAATATTTATGTTATGTATGAATTATACCAAATGACCATTCCATGCATTTGTATATTCAATATGCACAATTTGGCACACTTTCTTGTCATTCTAGACTCAAATGCAAAATCTATCGCTGTTTGCACTTTCCGTGCCCAAATTTGCTAGCACAACTTTTTGACGATCACCATATTGGCTGTAGCCATTCTATATCAATTATAGGTCATTTATGCAAGTATTTCAAGCATAAAACTTTTAAGAACAACAAACATATGGTTATGATTCAAATGGGACATCAATATAACATGATCTTAGTACATATGCAACACTTCGCACAATGTCGAGTTTTTACTTGATTGGGTCAACATTTTGATACCTTTTTTTATGCTGAATAATTTTTCCTTACTCTTTTATTTCCCTAACCTACTCCTTAATATCTTCCTGCCTTACCTAAATTAATTCATTATTTTTGGACATTATTTGGTCCTCCAAAATATGAACACAATCTAGATGTTTTATCTCTATATTTTCAATCTCAATCACAGTAAATTCAAGCTTAAATTCTAGGTCACTAAAACATGCCTTAGATCAAATTTAATTAACCAAAATAAAATACCGACCTACTGGAGATTTTCCCCTTGCCCCAAATGGTATACCCTTCCTTCTCGTCTCCTTCTCCTTCTCCTTCTTCTTCTTCTTCTTCTTCCTCCCGAGCCCCCTTTCTCTCTCTAGTCCACTTTTGTTTCTCTTTTATGTTTCTCTTTTCTTTTTTTTTATAAGGTGGCTTAGGCCACCTCCTCCTTGCACCGCTTCACATCCCTTTTTCTTTCTTCCTTCCTTTTTTTTTACTTTTTACTTTTTTTTTCACTTAATCTCCTAGGCCCTAATAAGCATACATGACAACTCTCTCCACCTTAGGAAATTTTGTCCTGAAATTTTAAATATACTAACCTTCAAATAATTGTGGGTACAACGCTCTTATCTCTCTCTCTTTCCCAAGTAGCTTATTGTCCCGTATGATGGTTCCATAGAACTTTAACTAGTGGAATCTGCATATTCCTCAACTGCTTAGTTTCCCTTGCCAATATTCTAATTGGTTCTTCGCCGTAACTCAAATATGGTTGGATCTCAATTGCTTCAACTGCAATCACGTGTGAAGGATCTTATCTGTATCTCCTAAGCATAGATACATGAAACACATTGTGGATACGATCTAGCTCTGGGGGTAATGCTAGTCTATAAGCCAATGGACCTACACGTTCAATGACTTTGTATGGACCAATGAACCTAGGACTCAATTTACCCTTTTTGCCAAATCTCAATATCTTCTTCCATGGAGATACTTTTAAAAACACTTTATCTCCAACTGAGTACTCAATATCCCTCCCTTTGAGGTCATCATATGACTTTTGTCTATCTGAGGCTACTTTCAATCTTTCTCTAACCACCTTCACTTTCTCTTTGGCATCCCTTACCAAGTCTGGACCCACTATCTTTCTTTCACCCATTTTTTCTTTCACCCATTTCTACCCATGTGAGAGGTGTTCTACATTTTCTTCCATATAGAGCTTCATACGGAGCCATTCTAATACTAGATTGATAACTATTATTATATGCAAACTCTACCAATGGAAGGTATTTGTCCTAACTGCCTTCAAAGTCAATGATACAACCTCATAACATATTTTCTAATACTTGTATCACTCTCTCTGATTGCCCATCGGTCTGAGGGTGAAAAGTTGTGCTATAATTCAATTTGGTTCTCAATGCTTCATGGAGCTTCTTCCAAAATCTAGAAGTGAACCTTGGATCTCTATCTGAGATTATGGAACAAGGAACTCCATGTAACCGAACTATCTCATTTATATATAATTCAGCCAATCTATCCAATGAGTAGTCGGTTCTGACAGGTAAAAAGTGGGTTGATTTTGTCAATCTAACAACAATTACCCAAATTGAACCATGCTTCTTTGGTGTCAAGGGTAAACCAGTAACAAAGTCCATTGTGATCCATTCCCACTTCCACTCTAGTATTGAAATAGGATGCAACAACCCTGATGGAACTTGATGTTCAACTTTAACTTGCTGGCATGTAAAACATTTACTTACATATTCGGTAATATCTTTCTTCATCTTAACCACCAATACTTCTATTTTAAATCTTGATACATTTTAGTACTCCCTGGATGCATACTATATGGACTATTATGTGCCTCTTCCAATATGATTTGTCTAACATTACTGTTCTGAGGAACACATATCCTGTTTTTGTAGTATAGACATCCATTATCTATTATTGTGTATTGATCAGTCTTCCCCTCTTTGGCCTATCCTGCCCATTTAGCTACCTCAATATCAGTATGTTATGCCTCATTAATCTAGTAAAGGAAATTAGGTCTTACTACCAACTCTGCCATAATGGCCCCATCTCCAGCTACTAATAATTTGGCATTCATAGCCCTCAATGCAACTAGTGATTTTCTGCTAGGAGCATCAGCCACTACATTAGCTCTATCGGGATAGTTGTCTATGATGCAATCATAATCTTTTAGTAACTCTAACCATCTCCTTTGTCTCAGATTAAGTTCTTTTTAAGTGGGCAAATATTTTAAACTCTTGTGATCTGTCTATATATAGCATCTTTCACCATATAGGTAATTACGCCATATTTTTAAGGCAAACACTATGGCTGTAAACTCCAAATCATGTGTAGGGTAGTTTCTCTCATGTGTTTTCAATTGCCTAGATGCATACACCCCAAGCCATTATGTGTTGTGTCATTGTATATTATAAAGTCTTTCACTGATACTGGTTGGGTGAGTACTAGTGCTTCTGTCAATGTAACTTTCAACTTCTAGAAGCTTTCCTGACACTTGTTATCCCCGATGAACTTCACATCTTTCCTCAACAGCCTGGTTAGAGGAGCTGCATCAATAAAAATCCCTTTATAAATCCCCTATAATAACCAGCCAACCCAAGAAAACTCCTAATTTTAATGACATTTTAGGTGGCTTCCATTCCAATATAGCTTCTACCTTTTTAGGATCAACCCTGATTCCCTCTGTTGATACCACATGCCTAAGGAAAGAGATCTCATCTAGCCAAAATTCACATTTACTAAACTTGGCATACAATTGTTTCTCCCTTAGGGTTTGTAGTATTATTCTCAAGTATTTATCATGCTCCTCTCTGCTCTTGGAATATACCAGTACGTCATCAATGAAAACTATAAGAAAGTGGTCCAAATATGAATAGAAAACCCGGTTTATCAAGTCCATAAAGGCTGCTAGGGCATTTGTCAACCCAAAAGGCATGACTAAAAACTCATAGTGCCTATACCTTGTTCTGAAAGCAGTCTTTTGGATATCTGATGTTGCTATCTTCAGTTGATGATACCCTGATCTCAAATCAATCTTAGAGAATATACTTGCCCCTTCCAACTAATCAAACAAATCATCAATGCGGGCAATGGGTATCGATTCTTTATAGTAACCTTATTTAATTATCTATAATCTACACACAATCTGAGAGTCCCATCCTTCTTTTTAACAAACAACACTGGTGCGCCCCATGGTGATGCACTAAGGCAGATAAACCCCTTCTCGAGTAACTCTTGTAGTTGTATTTTTAGATCCTTTAATTCTGCAGGAGACATCTTGTATGGAGCAATGGATATAGGTGCAGTACTAGGTACCACCTCTATGACAAATTCCACCTCTTTGTCAGGTGGTATACCCGGCAACTCTTCTGGAAATATATTTATGTAATTACATATTGTGGGTATATGGTTGATATCAAAGCATTCCTTTTTGGCCTCAAGAATACATGTCAGATACGCTGTGCAACCCTTTCTGATTAATTTCCTTACCATGGTAGTTGATATCACATTGTGAAGATAATCTTCTCTTTTTTTCCACTATGGTTACTTCATTGTCGTTTGCTGTTTTATAATAAACCTCTTAAGCCTGCAGTCTACTATCACCAGATGCCTTGATAACCAATCCATACCTAATATAACATCAAACTCTCTAAATGATAACTCTATTAAGTCACCCCAAAAAACACTACCATGTATCTCTATAGGGCAATCTCTATACAACCTACTTACCACTACATTGTGGCCTAAGGGAATAGTTACCAGTATATCATGCTCTAGAGTATCTACCCTCAATTCCTGATCATGTTCAATAGGAATACATACATAGGAATGAGTAGATCTAAGGTCAATTAATGCATATACAGTTCTACCGAGTATTGATAAGGTACCTACAATTACATCAGGTGAGTCCTCCTCCCTAGCCTTTAGTGCATAAGCTCTAGCTGGAGCCCTAGTGTCCCCTTTGTTTGCTGCACCTGGTACTCTATGGCTAGGTGTAGTAACTGCATCTCCTCTGCCCTTACCCCTGCCTCTCCCTGCTGTTGGGGCAGATCTTTCCCCTATGGGCCCTAATGGTGGCAACTCTTGAGCTCTGCGACAATCTCTCTTATAATGATTAGTGGAGCCACAAATAAAGCAAGCTCTTGTTACTTTTCAACATCCCCTTGGGTGTTGTCTGCCACAATGTTCGCATGCTAGATAGGATCCCTTTTCGGAACTCCTTGTGCTTCCTACAGATGTGGCTGATGGCCCTGCTCTATTAACTTTATCTTAAAATTTCCTTTGATGGTTCTGTCCTTGTGTCTTTCCTTGCCCAGACTGTTGGACCCCTTTATACTTTTTACTTAATGTCTAGGAAGCTGAAGACTATGGTTGTGCTTGGCCTTGTCCCCTCTTTTGTGGGCCTCTCTGTTGCTTACTTTGTTCAGCAGCCCTAACTTGCTCTATGCCTAGAGCTGCATTCACCAAATCAGGAAAGTATCGAATTTTCTAAGCCATCAAATGCAATCTAATTTCATTATGCAAGCCCTGTTCAAACCTCTTGTAGTGTGCCTCTTCTGTAGTAACAATCTATGGCGTATAGCGACTCAGTCTGATAAACTTCTTTTCATACTCTCCAACTGATAAACTTCCCTGCCTCAAATAAAGAAACTCCCTCTTTCTTTCCTCTATGTATAGATCCCTAATATACTTCCTTTTAAACTCAGATAGAAAATACTCACATGTTCTCTACTCAGCTCTGACTAGTTGTGATGTGGTTTGCCACCACTAATATGCCGCCTCTTTTAGTAGGGAGATTGCACAAATCACAATATCCCTTAGAGTGCATTGTAGCATCTCTAACACTCTTTTTGTATCTTCCAGCCAATATTCTACTATTGAGGCATCATCCTCCATCCTGCCTCTAAATTTTGTATCTCCATATTTTCGGAATTTATCAACAGGGGGTCTAAAAGGTGCATGTACTACAGTATGTGCTGAAGGTGATGCTCCTGTCACTTGCCTTAACGCATCAACTAATTGCTAAAAGAAGGCATCATGTCTCGGTCTAGCTACATTGTGTGTGGATGCAACACTCTCTGGTTCAGCAGCTTCAAGAGGAGCATGACTCTATGCCTCTTCCTCTATCGCTCACTGAGATCTAAAGTCCATCTTACCTATAACACAAAAATCCAAATACATATCCATATTAGAATCACATCATAACTTTGATACATTTTGGCATCTACATAGACTCTAATACTAACTTATGTTATAGACCATCTAAACCGTGTTCTGATACCAAAAGCTATAGCACCCCCTACCCGAACCTATGAAGACCCGAGTAGGATGCGCCACTTAATTGCCTTTATCTATTCTCTACCTTGTTGTACATACTTATCTTATATGTAAATTTTTTTCATTCTAAAATACATATTTCATTTCTATAACCTATTAACTTAATTAGATTAAAATTTGGTAGAGTTTCCCCTACATATAAGGGCCCTCAAACTTTTACTTTTAGACTTGTTCCAAAAGTTTACAATTTCATCTCAATACAAGCATCTCATCACAAAAAAAATATGTTATAGCAATCTAAGTCACAAAACCAAACTATATATTATCTAATTACTTAAAACTCTACGTACATGCTAAAACTAATAAAATACATAGTGTCAAAGTTCTGGATGAACCAACTGATGTGTTCCTTTGGCTACTACTACTGCTGTGGATCAGTGGATGAATCTCCTACTACCCTACTGTCTTTTACCTACGCATGGAAAGCAACCAATGCGCTGAGCTATATGCTCAGTGGGTATATAAAAAAAACAATATAATGTAGCACAATAGTAGGCTTAATTTA
>CAOGCB010068592.1:0-34316 GCA_948266635.1 Cnidoscolus chayamansa
ATGTAATTAGTATTTCTTAGATTTATGTGCTTATGAAAGTATATAAATATGTAACCAAACCTCTGAATTATTCAAGTGAGTAAATCATATTTTCTACTCCTTCATTCTCTTCTTCCTTGTGATATCTCTTCTATTCCAACACTCTTGCTATTCTTCTTCATCTCTGTTAAGTTCTCTGTGCTCTTCCCTTTCCATTCTCTCCTTCTAAATTAATAACAATCAGAACTCTTTTCTCCATTCTCTATCTTCTCTCCTCTCTCCTCTCTCATTACTTTTTTTTATTTTCTTGCTTCTACTTTTCCACTGTAATTCTTCAAATAACAAACATATGAAACGTTGTTTTTACAGTTTCCACTTTGTCAATCTTTTCTCTGTTTTTTTTCTATAACTCCCTTATTACAGATTTCCAAAAGCTTCCGTTTCTTGAAATTCTTGGTTCTTCTCAATTTTTCTTTCCATGTCCCTTGTTCTTTTTTCTTTGGAAGAAATTTTTCTAGCAATCTGATAATTCTGCAAGCTGATCATTGAAGCCCAATCTTATGAACAAAAGATTCTTCAAAAGTAGGAAAATGGAGAAACCATTTCCGGAGAAACCATTTACTTTATTAATTTTTCATACAAGAGAATAAATTACATAATACACTTATATACACGACAAATTAAAATTGTCCTTCCACACGATGCATGCTACTTTTCCAAATTTAGTTGGGCTGACAATTGTACCAGTTGTAGTTTATTGTTTCCTACTAAATATTTTCATCCAACTAACTTTTCAATAGCTTCCTCAGATCATGCGTATTGTGTTCTTAATGAAATGATTTATTTCATTTATTTGTGATGCATATCGAATTACATACTCGTCTTAGTCAAGTACTCAGACTTATTTCTCCGTCTACTGACTTATTTCTCCGTCTACCGACTTATTTTTTCATCTTATGTTCTTTGCTGAGTACTCTAACTTACTTTCTCGTCTAAGCCGAGTAATCCAATTTACTTTCTCAACATACTATTCCAAGTATCCCAAGTCATTTTACTCCTTCATCTAAGATGAGTAACCCAACTTACTCCCACTGCACACCATTCTGAGTACGTTAGCACCCCTTCAAGATAGAGGTGAGGGATCGACTGCCCCAGTTTGTGAATGTAGGATGAGAACGATGGGTTGGAAAGGCACTTTGTGAAAATATCTATGAGTTGTTCTTTATTGGGCAAGTGCATGGGTCATATGAAGCATTTGGTTAATTGATCACAGACAAGATGACAATCAATGTGTAGGTATTTTTTTTGGTTGATAGACATGCTTATAGTAGAGCGAGCAATTTTAATCCCCAATAAGAATTTTGTGTAACCCAAGTCTTTGATAGTAAAAGTGTTGTTGAGTAGCTTTTTTTTTGTTTATAGTAAATTGAATTCATGAGTAGCCATTAGGAGAATGTCACTGACACAAACTATAAGTGCTTGAAAGTCATCTTCATTACCTTTCGTGAAGAGGCAATGGTCATGAGTGGATTATTTGAAGCCACATGCAATTAGTTTTGAGATAAGCTCTTTATTCCATTACTGCCCTTCTTCTTTCAAGTCGTATAATGACTTTCTCAGTTTACAAACTTGTCTTTGTTTGGCTTTAGTGTACCCTAGTAGTGGCAACATGTATAACTCCTCATCGATGTAACCATGTAAGTAGGCATTTTGATGTTTAGTTGGTGTACTGGCCATAAGCTAGCAGTTGCGATTACTAAAATTAGTCGAACAATAATCCTTTTCTTTACCGAATGATTGTCCTGGCCTACTATTCCAAGTGATTTGAGATAAGTTATCATGTTTCTAGTGATTATCCTTCGGGCTTTCACTCATCGAGCAATTGTAGCTACAGTTCATCCCTTGGACCATGTACGTTGAATAATACTCTCGGTGTCAATCTCCAACAAGTAATTCCTTTTTGAGCCTTAGTAGAGCAATCAATTATCTCTCTAATTATAGCTCACCTACTGATTCTCTCATCATAATACCTCAGTCCCAATCTACCAAGCGTACTTTTACTTCACCTGCTTTCATTCCGAACCAATAGAATAAAAGGCGAGCAATCCCACTTTAATATGAACCTTTCATTTCTGTTGTGAGAATAATCTCTATCTGTTAGATCAAAGTGAATAAAACAAATATGCATTATCAATCTCAACCTTTCAAAGTTTATTACTGTAACCATTAGGATCATCATATTCAAATAGAATAATGTAAAAGCCAACACTTTGTATTCTAGCTACAAGACTAATGTTTCATGCTACAAAACCACTAGATCAAAATAAAATAAAGATGTGATGTCCTTCAATCTCAGCAGTTAGATCTCTCTTTTAATTTTGGACTGTCCATCTTAGGACTTTGAAATCCTATAAAATACTTGCAAGGAAAATGTAGAAAGGGACAACTATTTTTTTTATCGCTAGATTTTATTTTGGATTATCTTCGCTTACAATATCCAAATACTCTCACTATGAAAAAGCTCTATTTTAGTCTTGTATGGATATTTTGCTATGTACTTAGGTATATCTATAAACATCTCAGTAGATTCATATCTACCACTACTTCACTTTCTTAGGTATATCTATAAACATCTCAGTAGATTCATATCTACCACTACTGCACTTTCTTTGTTCATCTCTGTTCAAGCATATTGGAATGGTACTCTATAGTTTTCCCATCACTTCACCATCTGTTGCTTTAAGGGTCACACAGAACACTAGTGAGGTAGTCAAGTTTCTTCCAGCAATACTACAACTGTCTCCAATCACAATATCAAGTAAACAAAATGTAGACATATAGTATATCATCTTGTTAATAATAAAATGCCTATGGCCTGTGAATAAGCATCCTCTACTGTGTTTTATTTGCTCATGCATTTAACTGTTTCACATAGCTTATCCTCAATCATTCTAATTCTAATAATGAGGTTATTGATGAATGAGGCGGAGCTTTCCACTATTTGTTATAATCTCTAGGAAACAAAATAATACTATTTTTTAGCTTGTATTTACTTCTGGGAAAAGAAAGAAATAAAATGGTGATTGCATTCCTCTCCCTACATTTCAATGTGTCTCCTTCTAGTGTTCTTTTATAAAATCAATAAACAACAATCAGCTTCCATTTTTACAAACATGGCAATTTTATCTTTGAATTTCCTTTCTAATTTTTCACATTTCATGAAAATACCATCTCAAAACCACAATAAATTTTTTTCCTTCATTGAATTCATTTTTTTAAGATATGGATGTTTGTCAAACTTGGAAGCCTCTTATTGCAAAAATAATTTTATAAAATTTTTTCAAAATAAACAATATAAATGGAGTCAAACCCTTTTGGATCATATTATTTACCTATGTATTTTATCATTCTAATAAGTGAGACATTTAAGTGTTTCCTAATGAACATTTCACGCTTGTTATGCAACAAACAATTCAGAACCAATATCATAAATAAAACTCCTATTATTGATGTGATTTTATCAAAAGAAAATTATATTAAAATCTACCTATCCTTCTATATGGAGTGCCTAATACCTTCCCCATACGTACAAGGATCTCGTATCCAGAATCTCTATCAGAAGTGTTTACCATTGCCTTATCAAAAACACAAATAAAATGGTTCTCTCATTGCTTTTCAAAATTAGGGTGGGGACTCCTCATTTTTCAATTTGGTGAGAGTCATGCACCTGCAATAGCAATAACCTTTGCAATAATAATAATACGTCCTAAAGAGCTGGTGTATCATCCGGGATTAGTATGACATGGGGCATTGGTGCACCAACCAGGTATATCGTAATTTAAGGAGTTGGCATGCCAGCCGAGTATTTAACAATCTGGGGAGCTAGCGAGCTAGCTAGATACTTCAGTCTTGGGGAGCTAGCTAGTCAGCCAAGACAATTTGAAAGGGGTTCTTTTGGTTAAACAATAATCACATATATGTTTTATGTTATGTCAGCTGAAATGTTAAAGATGTGCATCCATGAACAAGTTAATGAAAATTATGATTATGTTATAAATGTTTAATGTATTGAAATTTATGTAAGCTTGTTGTATAACTACACACTAAACTATATCCAATAGCTTACCTTGTTTACTTTATGTCCCATTCCCTATATCCCCAGTGATATAGGTTTATAGGTAAGTCTGGATAAAAGTCGGATGTACTCCTATGAAGAAGAAATGTGCTTGTGCCCCTAGTTTAGGAAAGGAAAATACAGTGTTAAGTTCTACTATGTTATTCTAGATCTATGGATATCAAACAAAAGAAAAAAAAGGTATGTTACATTTTAATCATGTATATTATGTTTATGAATTTTATGAAAGAGCAGTTGTAGTCCGTGAAGTAAGAATTTAAAAAAAAAATCTATATGCTTATATATGCTTTCTTATTATTTAAATTATATAAGATATAGAAATACTAATTATAAAATGGTAAAGTAAGGTTTGTTAGGGTTTCGGTCACCTTAGGGTGGTCAGGATTCTAACACCGATAACAATACGAAATTGGAGTTGTTACAAATTGGTATTAGAGCAATAGGTTCATAAAATCAAACTTAAAAATAAATGAAAATAGTCTATAGAATGTCAAGGGGCAAGCACATTAGGAGGTATATGTCCAATAGGAAGTCAAATGTGAGATGCAATGTACATGATGATGTGTATGTTATGCATATAAAGTGAATGTTACTGTGAATTGTTATGTAGGTTCATGTGGTGACACATGAACCATATGTTATTCTATTAATATGTTTAATTTCTTTATAGAAGTTGAAAATAAGAGTATCTATAGGATTAAAGAATCTCCTTAACACTTCTCTATCTAGGGGAAGAGTGAGTAGGAGCTCACAAGAGATACATTGAGGGACTCTAGAAATACATATAAATAGAGATAAAGCACAACCTGTTAGTATCTCCACAAAGAATCCACAAGTAAAAAATGTTGACAAAAGGGATGCGACATTGGGAATGGGAGTAGAAGGAGAGATGGAGGGGTATCGAACTAGTTTTGGAAATGTGTTAGGACAACAATATGTACCTACACCGTTTGATACTGTTGACTCCATAAGGAGAAGACTTGATTTTGATGATGAAAAAACTTAATGTAATTGAAGTAATAATTATTCAAGCATTTTAGATCACAAAAAGAGAATTATCGGGAATGGAAGAAAGTGCATCAATGGAGAAAGTCTATATAACCTGATGAGATGACAAAGTGAATAAGGAGAAGTTAAGCCTTTTCTGATAGGGCAAATATAAGAGAATTGAGAGTTAGTTATGTCAATGAGATATTTTATGTTCAATGCTTAAAAGGGTTCTAAAATTATTTCTAAATATAGTTTTAAAACTAGAAAATTACTTTTGAAAATACTTAAATTAGCTACCTAATTTTGGCTCAAAAGTTAAAATTAGCTAACTAATTTTAGAACTAGCTAACTAGTTTTTAAACAGCTGATTGAAACTAGCAAACTAGTTTCAAAACTAGCAAACTACTTTTACATGTTTTTAATTTTAGCTAACTAATTTTAGACTGAGATTTGCTACTTTTAAATTGCACAATTTTCTAGGTTATAATGATTATATTTCATATTTAACTAGTTGTTGGTCACTTTTTATAGCTGAGAGTTTGGGGCTTTAATCGCCTCTATATAAACATACTTTTACTTTCTTTTGTAACTAATGAAAGTGCTAAATGTTTGAGAACTTTGAGAGTCTTGTTTTAAAGCCTTCATTAAACAAATTTGTGCTTCATTGGCATATTCATCTCTTTCTTCTTAATAGTTCATTTATTTGTATATCAATTAAAAAAGAGTGATTATTCTTCTTTTCAAAACCTATTTAAGGTTATCTAAGTGAGGGGAAATCATTTGGAAGAGGTTGTTAAGCACCTTTGTAAGCTTAAGGAAGTTTGAGGGGACATCAAACTTAGAGATGTTGTTAAGCACCTGTAAAAGCTTAAAGAAGTTTGAGGGGATATCAAACTTGCAAGGTTCTTAAGCATCTGTGAAAGCTTAAAGAAGTTTGAGGGGGCATCAAACTTGTAAGGGTTCACTAAGCACCTGGAAAGCTTGGAGATTATAATTGGTTATTATCATGCCTGAAAAAAAGATCATACTAGATAAAAGTCTTAAGAGGAAGCTTGAGAAGAGTGGATGTAGGCTGCATTGTCGAACCACTATAAACTTAATGCGTTTGATTTCCTTAAACTTTATCTCTTACTTTTGAAAGCTAGTGATGTAGACACAGGTCAAGGAAATGATGTAGACATGGTTCTAGCTTCGCACATGAGTCCAGAAGTGGAAAAGAACATTATTTTACCTCCTGGACCTACTACAAGGGCTCACATGAAAATGATTAAAGTACTGGTTCAATACTTAGTGCAACAAGCTATTTGCGACAAAATTGATGCGTATGAAGAAAAACCTAAGGACATAACACTTGATAATCATCGAGATGAAGTGTTCATGAATGTATTTGAAGTCAAGGAATAAAGAATCAGGAAGAGTAGCCAACACGCAAATGGGCGTATGACTCATTTTAGACATGAATGGTTGAAACTATTATGGGCCTATTTGTTATTTTGGATTATAATTGGGCCTATTTTAATTTTTATTGGGTCTTCTTTTTAATTAAATAAATTATGTCATCCTATTGTTCTTTTAGAGTAGGAATATAATCCTTATTTAGTAATAAATATACTTTTATCAAGATAAGGATAAAGATAAGGATTTTGATTAGGATTAGGATTAAAAAATCTTATTATACTAAGATTAGGATTTGAAGGCTATAAAAAGCCCTCCATATGTGCAGCCCCATTCATTCAATCAATTATCTTTGTGAACAATTTATTTTTTTAGTTTAATAAAATTCTTGTGAGGATTTTGTTTAACTTAGTGTGCATCAAGAATTGATATCTTATCGAGGTTAATAGCTTTATGGCAATTATATTCTTATTCCTTATTCGACTATCTATGTTCTTATTTATTTATTATTCAAGGGTCTAGTAGAATAACAATTGAATTAATCTTGACACATGTCTTTGATCTCATTGTGCGACAGGGTTTTCAATTGCATGTTAGTATGAGGTTCTTCATCAATTGGTATCAGAGCCTAGTCATAGATAAATTATGATTTATCTATCTATTTATCTTTTACGTTAATTATTTTAGTTATAGTTGCGTTCTTTCTTTCATTAGTTTGTTTATGCTTTCATTTCATTGATTTTTTTGCTCTTTTTTACAATTTCTATTGCAAAAATAACAAAATAAAAAATTATATAAAAAATAATTGCAATAAGAAAATTCAAAAAAAAAAAAAAAAAAAAAAAAAAAAGTGGAAAAGGCAAATTTTGCAATAAGCTTTTTCTTTTCTTGAAGGTACTAAAAGTGCAAGTTTCTGATTTATTTGTTTAGTCTGTATTGACAAACAAAGAATATACCTGATCATTATTTTAACATTCCTAAATTGTTATTTTTGGTTCATTTCCATTAGTTTAGAGCTTTCGAGCATTGGGTGTTAGTTTAGGTTTAGTTTCGTCCTCCATTAGTGGAAGTGCGAAATTCATTTTAATTTTGAACTAACATTTTGTTTCTATCTTTGTTATCTTGTTTCATTTCATTTATTGGCATTCCATACATATATAGTGACATAGTTGATGCATGTTACTCATTATTTTTCATCTTTAACATACTTAACCTTCATCATGTGCTATTTATTTATTTTGTTTGCATATTGCCTCTAGTTATTACTATTGCATTTCTTTATTAATTAGGTTATCGTCATCAATTCTATTGCTGTGATTTTATCATTCTCGTGTCGTGTGTTAGTTAGTGCAACACTCTTAAGTTGAACATTGAGAGGTAAAAGGCTTAAGTGGTAAGTCCATAAGAGGGCAAAAGCCAACTCTTGAGTGAAACACGAGTGCAATAACCTCTTGAGAGTAAATACGTAAGGGAGCACGTGAGGTCCAACTTATATTTCTTGTTTTTGCCAAATTTCAGGAATGGGGAGCCATGATAAAGGAAAGGAGCATGTTGATAATTTCTTCACACTTAAAGTGATTAATGACCAATTCAAGAACTTTAATATGTTATTAAATGACATACGTGACAACATGGCAAGACAATCTAAGCAAATTGAAGAGTTGCGGCAAACTAGTAAAAATAACACTAGGAATACTACTAATTGAAGGAACAATCGTTCACTGCCAGTTGAGTTCAACTATTCAACCTCCGAAACCGAAATTGATACATAGTCAATAAGGCGGAGACAAAGGAGGGAGGAGCACACTAATAGAAAAGACAGTAACATAAATTCCATCAAGATGAAAATTCCACAATTTAAAGGTCGCAATGATGCAAAAGCCTATCTAGAATGGGAGCAAAAGATGGAATTGATATTTGAGTGCCATAACTACTCTGAAGAAAAGAAAGTCAAGTTAGCTATTGTGGAATTTACTGATTATGCATTAGTTTGGTGGGATTAGCTTCTCATCAAAAGGCACACAAATCATGTGGAGCGAATAGACAGTTAGGAAGAGATGAAGCACATCATGCAAAAGAGATTTTTCCTATCATATTATTACCGAGAGCTGCACCAAAAGCTACAAAGGTTAACATAAGGATCCATGTCAGTTGAGGACTACCATAAAGGCATGAGGATCGTAATGATGAGGGCTAACATTGAAGAAGATAAGGAAGCTACTATGGCTTATTTCTTGAGTGGGCTAAAATAAGGAAAATGCCAATGTCATCGAGCTACACCATTATGTGGAGTTGGAAGATATGGTAAAATGACTATGAAAGTCGAAAGGCAACTGAAAGGGAAAAGTGGAGCGTGAGTTTTGCAAAACAAAATATGGTCGTCCAAATGGCATATAAAGGATGAAAAGAGCAATGATAAAGTTCTGAAAGAGAAGACAAAGACTTTGGCATCAAATCACATAATACAATTATTTCTACGCCTAAAGCTACAATTGAAGCACAAGCCTCAACTACTAAACGCCGCACCATCAACTGTTTTAAGTGTTTGGGTGTAAGGCATATTTAATCCCAATGTCCCAATCGCAAGGCAATGATTCTCTGAGATAGTGGTGAGATTCTTTTTGAGTCGGAATTTGATAGCAATAGCATGCCATCTCTAGAAGACTATTCAAATGATGAAAAAATTGAGTATGCTATAAATGGGGTGTCTCTTGTTGCTAGGCATGCACTAAATCTGCAAGTTAAAGAGGAAGGCCTGGGGAAAAGAGAAAATATCTTCTACACACGATGCCTCATAAAAGGGAAGGTATGTGTAATGATAATTGATAGTGGGAGCTACACCAATGTCGCTAGTACCACCTTAGTTGAAAAGCTAGGATTGAGGTGTGAAAAACATCACAAACCATATTGAATGCAATGGTTGAACAATAGTGGTGAGGTAAAAGTAACAAAACAGGTTGTTGTTCCATTCTCTAACTGTCAGTATAGTGACGAAGTGAGGTGTGATGTCGTTCCAATGCAAGCAACTTTTTTGCAAAAGAGAGAGAGTTGAAAAGAGCCTATAGGGCCAAAGGTCACTAGAATTAATTAGGTTCAAAGAAAATTTGCTCTCAAATAATGATCTGGACAAAATTTTGCCTAGTGCATTTGTTTCACTTTTGTAGGAGTTCAAGGGTGTGCTCTTAGAGGAGATGCTTGCATGTTTGCCACCATTGTGAGGAATTGACCATCAAATATACTTTGTTCCAGGCACTTCAATTCCAAACCGAACAGCCTATAGGAGTAATGCGGAGGAAATGAAGGAGCTACAAAGGCAAATTAAAGAATTGCTAGTGAAAGGGTATGTTTGAGAAAGCATGAGTCCATGTGTTGTTCCAATGTTACTTGTTCCAAAGAAAGATGGATCATGGAGGATGTGCATCGATTGTTGCGCGGTCAACAAAAACACTATAAAGTATCGCCATCCTATCTCTAGACTTGATGACGTGTTGGATGAGTTGCATGGTGCATCTATTTTCACTAAAATTGACTTGAAAAGTGGATATCACCAAATTAGAATGAAACCAGATGATGAGTGGAAAACTACATTTAAGACAAAGCATGGTTTGTATGAATGGATAATGATGCCTTTTGGCTTAACCAATGCACCTAGCACATTATGCATTTGATGAATCATGTTTTGCTATTGTTCATAGGAAAATTTATTGTTGTATACTTTGATGATATTTTGATTTTCAACAAATCTTTTGATGAACATATCATATAAGTTAAATGAGTTTTACAAGTGCTTCGTAAGGAGAGATTATTTGGTAATTTGAAAAAGTGCACTTTTTGCATGGACAAAGTAATATTTATGGGTTTTGTAGTAAGTGCAAAAGGTATGGAAGTTGACCGAGAAAAAGTGAAGGTAATCCAAGAATGGCCAACACCTAGGAATGTTTATAAGGTAAGAAGTTTTCATGGTCCTACAAGCTTCTATCGGAGGTTCGTAAAGAACTTCTCGTTCATTGCAGCACCATTGACAGGAATCATCAAGAAGGACGTAAGATTTGAATGAGGAGAGGGACAAGAGAATGCATTCTGAACTTAAAAGAGAAATTGTCTTTAACACATATTATGCTTGCCTGAATTTTATAAAACTTTTGAAATTGAATGTGATGCTTCAGGTATAGGTATAAGAGCATTTTTAATGTAGGAAAAATGCCCCATCACGTATTTCAGTGAAAAGTTGCATGGAGTATAATTGAATTACTCCACTTATGATAAGGAGTTGTTCGGATTAGTTCGAGCGCGAGATGTATGGCAACAATATTTGCTTCCTAATGAATTTTTCATTCACATTGACTCTGAGTCATTAAAACATTTAAAGGGGCAAGGGAAGCTAAACAAATGCCACACAAAATGGGTGGATTTGATTGAAGTGTTCCCATATGTGATTCAGTACAAGCATGGTAATGACAATGTGGTGGCGGATGCATTATCTCCCAGGTACACTCCCATTACTACTCTTGGTTCTAAACTTTTGGGATTTGAGCAATTGAACGAGTTGTATGCCATAGATGTTGATTTTAGTATTGTTTATGATGCATGTGAACATACTGCATTTCAAAAGTTTTACAAGCATGATGGCTTTCTATTTCGCAGAAATCAATTATGTATCCCTGTGTGTTCTAGATGTGAGTTGCTTGTTCAAGAATCACATAGTGGAGGTCTAATGGGACATTTTGGAGTGCATAAGACTTTAGACATGCTTACTGGATATTTTTATTGGCCAAACATGCGGAAGGATGTTGAAAAAATTTGTGCATAATGCATTGCATGTATGCAAGCAAAATCTAAGTCTATACCGCATGGTTTATATACACCTTTACCTTTATCTTTTGAACCTTGGACTGATATTTCTATGGACTTTATGCTTGGTTTAGCAAGGTCTAAGAAGGGACATGATAGTATTTTGTTGTTGTTGATAGATTTATTAAGATTGCACACTTTATTACATGTCACAAAACTGATGATGCCACACACATTGATGATCTTTTCTTTCGCGAGGTGGTTAGATTGCATGGGATCCCTAGTACTATTGTGTCTGATCATGATGTTAAGTTTATAAGTCACTTTTGGCATGATCTGTGGGGGAAATTGAAAACTAAACTTTTATTCTCTACTATATGTCATCCACAGACCGATGGGTAAACTGAGGTTGTTAATAGAACTCTAGGAACTTATTGCGAGTTGTTATGGGGAAAATTTTGAGAAAGTGGGAAGATTTTTTGCAATTCATTGAATTTGCATATAATTGATCCATTCATTCTTCCACAGGATATTCTCCATTTGAGATTGTCTATGGTTTTAACCCATTAACAGTTTTAGATTTGTCACCATTACCTTTAAGTGAAATTGCTAGCTTAGATAGAAAGAAGAAAGCAAAATTGGTGTGATCTATCCATGGGAAGGCAAAACAACACATCGAGCACAAGAACAAGATATATATGGAGAAAGCTAATCAAGGACGTTGCCAAGTGATTTTGAACCTGGAGATTGGGTTTGGGTACACCTCCAAAAAGAGCGGTTTACTAGATAACAAAAATCAAAATTAGATCCACATGGGGATGGTCAATTACAAGTATTAGAACATATAGGTGATAATGCATACCGCATCGATTTACTAGGTAACTACTCTGTCTCTACTACATTTAATGTTGCTAATTTATCTACCTTTAATTTTGTCGATTCAAGGATGAATCCTTTTAAGAAGGGAGGAGTTGATGTAGACACGGGTCAAGGAGATCATGTAGACATGGTTCTAGCTTTGCACATGAGTCAAGAAGTACAAAAACATTATTTTGCCTCTTGAACCTACTAAAAGGGCTCGCGCAAAAAAGTTAAAGTATCGCTTCAACACTTATTGCAACAAGCTGTTTGTGATGAAATTGACGTGTATGAAGAAAAGCCTAAGGACACAACACTTGATAATCCTTGAGATGAAGTGTTCATGAATGTACTTGAAGCTAAGGAATAAATAATCAAGAAGAGTCGCCAACATACAAATAGGCATATGAC
Source organism: Cnidoscolus chayamansa (assembly GCA_948266635.1). Classification (NCBI taxonomy): domain Eukaryota; kingdom Viridiplantae; phylum Streptophyta; class Magnoliopsida; order Malpighiales; family Euphorbiaceae; genus Cnidoscolus; species Cnidoscolus chayamansa. The sequence continues at coordinate 12,560 of CAOGCB010068592.1, forward strand.
TCATTTTGGATATGAATGGCTGAAACTACTGTAGACCTATTTGTTATTTTGGATTAGAATTGGGCCTATTTTTTAATGTTTATTGGCTTTTTTTAATTAAATAAATTAGGCCAGCCTATTATTCTTTTAGAGTAGGAATAAAATCCTTATTTTGAAAGAAATTGACTTTTATTAAGATAAGGATAAAGATAAGGATTTTGATTAGGATTAAGATTAAAAAACCTTATTATTCTAGGATTAGGATTTGGAAGGCTATAAAAGGCTCTCCATATGTGCAGCACCATTCATTCAATCAATTATCTTTGTGAATAATTTATTTTGTTAGTTTAATAAAATTCTTATGATGATTTTGTTTAACTTAGTGTTGCATCAACAATTGGAATCTTATCGAGTTTAGTAGCTCCATAGCGATTCTATTCTTATTCCTTGTTCGATTATTTATGTTCTTATTTATTTATTATTCAAGAGTATAGTAGAATAATAATTGAATTAATTTGGGAGTGTGTCTTTGATCTCATTGTGTGACAAGATTTCAGATTGCATGTTAGTCTGGGTTTCTACATCAGTACTTTTTATTTATTACTTTGATTAACTAAAGAAATTTGTTAATTAATAAACTATCTTTAGAAGTTCATTAAGTTGTAACTCATTTTTATCAAACTAGAACACCTTGCTAATTTCAACATGAGCATTAACTTTATTTATAGGCTAAATTTTAGCTAGATAATTTTGTGTCCTGCAGACTCATATTGATTAACCAAGCAATTTCAATTCAAACTAATTAGATAGAACATTTGAAGTATATAGCCATAAATTTTCATTAAAGTTTAGAGCAAGAACTTGAAAATATGATTGAATTGAAAAGTGATCAATTCACCCCCTCTTGGTCATTTATACTTGGGACAACAAATTGGTATCAGAGTCTAGCTCTCTTACGTAGAGTTCAAACACCTTAGAGAGATCCTAGAATGGCTAGTACTTCTATTATTTCCGGAGTCCCCACACCTTTGTTTGAAGAAAACTCAAACACTAGACTTCCTTTGTTTAATGACACAAATTACTCATTTTGCAAAACTAGAATGAGAACTTTCATTCAATCTATTGATTTTAATGCATGGAGAATAATTAAAGATGGTCCTCACATTCCCATGAAAGTTGAGCTTGAAAAATCATTTGTACCTAAAATAAAAGCTGAATTTAATGATAATCATCGGATAAGAATCTCAGTAAATGTCAAAGATATTAATATTTTACATTGTGCTCTTGATCTAACTGAATTTAATCAAGTTTTAGGATGTGAGATAGCAAAGGAAATCAGGAACAAACTTGAGGCAACTTATGAAGGAACAAATAAAGTCAAAGAGTCTAGAGTAAACATTTTGCTTCATGACTATGAACTCTTTTCAATGAAGCCTGGTGAAGCCACTGCTGATATGAGCACTAGATTCACTGATCTGGTTAATCTTTTTAAAGCTCTAGGCGAAAGATTTGAAGAATAAGAGCTTGTCAAAAAGATTTTGACATCACTACCTAAGTCATGGGAAGTTAAAATTACAGTCATCTTTGACACAAAAGACTTCACGAGGTTCACCTACGATGAACTCATTGGTTCATTCTTAACTCATGAGATGATGTTCAGAAAAGATACATCTAAGAAAGAGAAGGCAAAGCAAGGAATTGGTCTAAAGGCAAAAAAAGCAAATGAAGAGAAAATCAAGTCACAGTGCTGAAGGCAACCTATTCTAGTTCTTCAAGCATCTCAAGTAATGATAAAGAAATAACTATTTTGGGGAGAAAATTCAGAAGAACATTCAGAAAAGATGGAAAGAAGTACATAAATTTTTTCAAGAAATATGCTCTTAAAGATGAGACAAATTCTCCTATGCAAAAAGAGCTAACAAAATAAGTCTACTATGAATGCAATAGACCTGGACATATTAGGCCTATTTCTCCAAAATTGAAGAAGAAAAAGAGTGAAGAAAATAGAGGAAAAAGAGTCATGACTACTACATGTAGTGCCTCAGATTCAAGTTCAATAGAAAATGAAAAAGAATACTATGAAGTTTATGGAATGGCTCTTATAGAGGACCTTCCTAAATCATCACTCATAAATGAATATAAGGTAATTGAATATTATCCTACTAATGTAGAAGAATTAGAGCTAGCATTTGCTAAAGTCTATGATGAATATAAAACATACAAGAAGAAATGTGCAGTTTTGAAATCATAAAATGATTCATTAAAAATAGAAATCAGTTTATTGAAAGATGTGCTTAAGGAAAATGAATTTTAAAAAGCTCAAATGAATTTGTTCAATGAACTAAAAAATGATTTAGAAACAATAAGAAAGAAGTGTGAAGAACTTTTTAGAAAGAACAAAAATCTTGAAAACAAAGTGAAATCTTTAATAGCATATTTGACAAAATTCACTAAAGGAAAACAAAATCTAAACTTGCTTCTTGGTTCATAAAGAATTTCTGGAGAAAAGTCCGGAATTGGTTTTAGTTGTTTCCCAAACCATAGGAAATACGTAAACTATTTTGTGAAAATTGTATCTTCTTCTTTATCACATACTACTTGCTTTTACTATAATAGAAATGGTCATATGGTACATTATTGTCCTATTAGAATAGGATCCCTTAAAGTAAAGAAAATCTGGGTACCTAAAGGATCCCTCTCTAATAGCACTAATACTCAAGGACCCAAAAAGCCTTAGGTACCAAAAACTGGTTAACTGTTTTCATATTTGTTTGAAGAATAAAGAGGATTCAAGTAAGTGATGTATCCAAGAGTAGTTGTTCATGGCATATGACAAGAGATAAAGATAATTTCACTAATCTTACCATGAGAAATGAAAGATTTGTCAGATTTGGTGATAAAAGAAGAGTCCAAATTATTGGAAATGACTCAATTGTAAATCAACCTATTGAAAATGTTGCTTCAATTCGGGGTTTGTAATTTAACCTCCTTACTGTAAGTCAAGTGTGTGACAAGGGTTTTAATGTAACCTTCACCACTCGCTGTGAAATAGTTGACTTAAATAGTCATGCTCTCTTTATTGCTTCTAGATATGACAATGGTTACATGATAAATTTAGATTGCTTTCCAGATAGTGAAAAATACCTCATGACTAGGGATGATAATAGTTAGTTGTTACATAGGAAGCTTGGACATGCCAATTATGCACTTGATATTTAAAATTTGAAAGAAAAGCTTGGTTAGAGGTTTACCAAAACTGAATTTGAGAGAGATGATCGCTGCATGTCCTGTTCATTAGGAAAATAAACCAAAACCAGCTTTAAGCTAAAGAGTGAAGTTACAACTTGAAGAGTCTTAGAATTGCTGCAGCTTGATCTTTCCAAAACCAGCTTTAAACTAAAGAATGAAGTTACAACTTGAAGAGTCTTAGAATTGCTGCACCTTGATCTTTTTAGTTTAATCACTCCTATAAGTCTAGATGTCAAAGCTTATACATTTGTAATTATGGATGATCATTCTAGATACACTTGGGTATCTTTTCTTGCTCATAAAAATTAAACCTTTGATATATTTGAAAATTCTGCACAAGGATTCAAAATGAAAATGAGTTCTTCATCACCTCCTTAGAGAGTGACCATAGGAAGAGTTTGAAAATAATTTATTTGAAATGTTCTTCTTAAAACATGATATTTTCATTCATTCTTAGCTCTAAAAACACCTCAACATAATGTAGAAATTGAGAAGAAAAATAAAACACTACGGAAAATAGCTAAATCAATGTTAAATGAATTTAATATTTCAAAGTATTTTTAGGCAGAAGCTGTGAGTATAACTTGTTATATTATAAATAAGGTAACCATTAGAGTCATTCTAAAGAAAACTCCATATGAATTATAGAAAGGCAAAGGACTAATTACTTTATATTTTCAAGTTTTTTGTTGTAAATGTTATATAATGAACAAAAAATAAAACTTGAGAAAATTTGATGTAAATGTTGTAGAAGGCATACTTCTTGGTTAATCTTTCACAAGCAAGGCCTATAGAGTTCTTAAATAGAAAAAGCTTAAATGTTGAAGAATGTGTGAATGATGTGTTTCATAAAACTAATTCTTTTGACAAAAGAGATTTAGTTGATAATGAGATTGATCAAATGTTTAGCTAGCTAGATCTTGACAAAAACAAAGTAAATGAGAAAAACATATTAACTCAAAATTGAGGTAGACAATAAGGACATGCAACCAGAAAATTGTGCACAACCAAAAGATGAAACTGAACAACAATCAAATGTAGAAGAACTACAAATTCAGAAACCTCAACATGATGATCTTTCTCAAGAATGGAGATTTCATAGACACCATCCAAGAGAGTATATTCTTGATGATCCATCACAGAAAATGATAACAAGAGATCAGCTTGAAAATATTGGTAATGCTACTTTTGCTTCACATGTAGAATTTAAAAAAAAATTGAAGTAGCACAACATTATAAGAGATGGATCCTTGATAAAATGCCTAATCAATTTGAAAGGATCAAGGTATGGAATCTAGGTCTCTAAACCTAAAAATCACTTTGTCATATGCACTAAATGGTTACAATGGATAAGAATGACAATGTAACTAGGAACATAGCTAGATTGATATTACAAGGTTACATTCAAGAATAGGGATTGATTTTGATGAAATATTTGCACTAGTTGCTAGACTTGAAGCCATTAGGATGCTTTGTAAAATTTCATGTTGTCGTAAATGGATGTCAAAATTGTATCCTTTTTACATCCTAATTATGTTTTCAAATTAGCTAAGGCATTTTATGGCTTAAAATAAGCTCTTAGAGCTTCATATAAGATACTTAGCATGTTCTTGCTTGATAACGACTTTAGGAAAGGAAAAGTGGACACAACCTTATTTATCAAAAATCATAAGTATGTTATGTCAATTGTACAAGCTTATGTTGTTGAAATATTTTGGTCCCACTAATATGTCTATTTGCAAGAATTTTTTAAGATTGATGCAGAGTGGGTTTGAAATGAACTTAATGGAAAAACTCATATTCTTGCTTGGGCTGCAAACCTAGCAACTAAATGATGTAATCTTCATAAATTAGTCAAAATATGCTAAAGAAATTCAAAATAGAAGACTTGAAAATCATAAGTACTCCAATGAAGACAAGCATCAAAATGGATAAAGGTGAAAATGGTAAAGAGATCAAAGGCTATAAAGAGGCATGATTAAATCACTTCTCTATTTGACTACATAAAGATCTAAAATTTATTTCATTTTGTATTTATGTGCAAGATTTCAATCATCCTCTAAAGAATCTAATTTAATTATTGTAAAAAGAATGTTTAGATCTCTTGTTGGTACATGCTCCATTGGACTTTGGTATGCTAAGAGTGAGAACATAGACTTAGTTGGATATGATGACTTTGATTCTGCGGGCAATAGACTAGATAGAAAGAGCATCTCATGCACTTCTAACTTCTTAGGATATGCATTAGATTCATGGCACATCAAAAGGTAATCCTTAGTACCATTGTCTATAGCTAAGGCTGAATATGTTGCAGTAAGAAGTTATGTTGCTCAAATCCTTTGGATGAAGCAGTAACTTAAGGACTATGAAATAAAATTTGATCATGTGCCCATTTAATGTGATAGCACTAGTGCTATCAACTTAACTATGAACCTAATATAGCACTCTAGTTCTAAACATATAGAAATCAAACATTATATTATAAGAGATCATGTCCAAAATGAAGATATTATATTAGAATTTATGCCTACTGAAAAATACTTTGCTAATATCTTCACTAAAGCCTTTAAATGAAGAAAATTTTTTACATAATAGCAAAGGAATTAGGAATGACTATATAATTTAAACAAAAGTTGAATTTTGTGAAACTCATTCAGTTAGTTGAGATATTGTGTGAATGTCATAAGAAAGGTCCTATCGTGTGATGTTGAAAACTTTACATGCTGCTACTATGTCTTAAAAACATATTGCTGAAATTGAAACATCATGCTTAAGAATATTTTATATTTTCTTCAATCATTTTTGTTTTGTGATTAGTGTGATAAGATGCTTATTATAAATTAGTGAAAATGGATTGTGTTATGATGATAAAAGATTTTGATGATTCTGTGATTGCTGTGATGAATTTGCAATTAGTTGATAAATATGGTGTTGATTGTATGTAATTGAATTTTAGTTAGCTATTTATTGTGTGACTAAAGATTATGGTGCTATTGCAAATTTGCTTTGTGAATAGTGTTTTAAGTTTTAGATATTATATACAAAATAATTTCTACATTCTTGATTTGATTTCAGTTAGCTAAGTATTTTGTCTCGAAACCTGAATTTCACAACACTTTGTTTTTAAAATGGTTGAAATGCACAATCAAAATTAGACAACTACAATTGCTTCATTTGATTGATGAATTTGATGATAATTTTCTGTTGATTTGCTTTTGTTAGCTAATTTCGAAAATATTTCCATTCTTATCCAAAACAACAATGAGTTTGAAAAGTTTTCTACATACCTAACTGAATTTATGAAATCTATAATCTGCCTTATTTCCTTTCTCATAACTCCTTCCATACATTGACACTTTCAAAATCAAGTTCAAAAATCCTATCTCACTCTATGATCTTCAACTTGTCGCTTTAACATTTGTTTTTCATATCTTATCTATGCTTTGAGAAAATCATTCAACAATGGTAAAAATGAAACTTTCAGCAGTAAAGGAAAAGGGAAAAGAGATCACACATTATTACTACAGTTCTTAATCTTTAGAAGATGAAGTCCCTTTAACTTTTGAAAGAAAGAGTTGGGAAACTAAGGAAAGATGATGATGAACAAAGAGAAAGTGAAAGAAGCCATGAGGATGAAGAAAAGGAAAAGAAAAAAAAAAAGAAAAATTGCTTATCCAAAAGAAGCTTATGAGAAGAGTTATTAAAGGATGAAAGTGATTCAAAGCACTAGTCATGGAGTCATTGGAACTAGTTCTTAGATTGCAAATAGAGGAATTGAAGCTACAAGATTTGAAGAACAAAGATCTGCCAATACAGTTGAACAAAATTGAAACAAAAGTTGATTTACTAACTGGTACAAAACTTAGAGATTGGGGGAAGAACTTTGAAGAATTTGATGTAAATAATAAAGGATCAACCTCTAGTGGTAACAAGAATGCAAGAACATCAAAGAAAAATGAAGTTTGTGGCTCATAATAGAGAGAGGAAATTTACAAACATCTGCAGATTTTTGTACCTCAAGAGTTTTCACTAAGAACCATAATAATTTCTATAAAAGAACATGGATCTAACTTATAATGCAGAAACTAAAGAGAATTCACATATTGCTGAACCAGAACATAAAGCTAAAATTGAAGAGATAGTTGAAGCTGAACTAGAACCATCACAAAAAGAACCAAAAACTGAACTGAATGAGGAACTTGAAGAAGAAACAAACGAGCAGAAGATGCCACTAAATCAAAACCTGAAACTAAGTCATCTCATCCATCTTTTCATGCTGATCATTTTCTAAGAAAAATCCAAGGATTACAAAGAATACACCATAAAATTCTGTTTTAAGAGCCCTGCCTAAAGTGTCTTTATTTGAACCATCTTTATTCTCACAAGGGAATCGTCCGCTCGTGCGATGCCATCACACCACAGGATGAGGGATTGGGTGTCGCCACCCTAGTTTTGAGGGGAACCAGAGAAAACCGTTGTACGCTCTAGGATAAAACATTGGTGAATATCGAGATATCATCCTGTCAGAGGTTCTTTGTATTGTGGGGAAGGTGTTAAGCACCCCACTTCATCCTTGAAGGGCAGGCATCTCTTTAGTCATACATCTTCTAATCACACTAATAGCAACAATCCTTAGATTCACATGTTGATCCTCTCTTACCCAGTCATAAGACCTTTTGATGTTCCCACGAACTAGAAAGGAACTAACTCAAGGATGAGTAATTCCATCCTCAATAGGATATGAGGCTTCTTAAGCCATCTACATTTTAAAATCTTTAAAATCTATTTTCAAAAGGGTGAATCCACCGAGTAAAAAAGAGTTTTCTGATCTTTTAAAGGGTTGCTCAAAAGGTTTAGTTAAAACTAGAATTGAAATCCAAGTAAAACTTTATCCTTCCTTGAAGGGAATATGAATGTTATTTATGATGTATATGCCTAATGGTAAAGCTCACCTAGAAAATTTTGATAAGATGGAGAATCTTTTTGTTAAGAAGCTTTTTGAGTAGATGTCCGTAGGGCTTTGATGGACAGGTTTCCTTCTCTTGCTAGGATCGTTTCCTCCATTCTTCTCTAGTTCTTGCCTTAATTTGACTCTTTTTCTTTTCTTCCTTTCTTCGTAGTCCTCTTTCGTGCAAGATCAAATATGAAACAAAAGTGCTCCTCCTAAGGATCTTCTCAAAGTTTTATTTATAGCCGACCACCCTTTGCAACGGTGTGGAGTGAGGTATTTATAGGGCTTTTCCCTTTTCATCTAGACGGTCCTCTTTAAAAAGAACAATCATGTGGCCCAGGTTTAAAGATATGCAGAGCATTAAATGTGACAATCAGCTTAGTCACATCTAATAGGCCGCTCGAGATAAAAAAAAAAAGGTTGTGCTTGAATGAGGTTTTTCTGAGTGGGAAGTGACTATCACTGATTATATCTCTAGGTACCCTAAATCTTGAAAATATATTCTTTTTCAAAAATCTGATGACAACCTTTGCTATCATTAGTTTGTAGAGCAACTGCCTTTACCCATTTTGAAACATAATCAATAGCTAAAAGAATGTATTTGTTTGAAAAAAGATGAGGGAAAAGGACCCATAGAGTCGATCCCCTACACGTCAAAGAATCGAACCATAAGTATATTATTTTGTGGTAATTTGTGTCTTCTAGGAATGTTGCAAGTCTTTTGACAGTGAACACAGGACATGATGTAGTTCTTGCAATCACTAAACAACCTGGGACAATAAAATTCACATGACCAAATTTTAGCTGTCATTCTTTCCACACCAAAGTGACCTCCTACCTCTTTGGAGTGACAATGTTGTATAATACTAAGCTGTTCATTTTCAAGCAAACAATGTCTAATTACTTGGTCATCATAATTTTTAAAGAGATATGGTTCATCCCAAAAGTAAAACTTCACATAGTGTAAAAATTTCTTTTTCTGCTGGTAAGATAAACCATATGGAGTGATTTTGCTAACCAAATAATTAACGATATCAACATACCAAGGTAATCCTTGGATTTCTACTGCATGCAATTGTTCATCAGGGAACTTTTCATTAATGGGTGAATCCAAACCATCCGATTCTAAACGGGATAAATGATCTGCCACCACATTTTTTATTCACTTTTATCTTTAATTTCAAGATTAAATTCTTGCAGGAGTAGAATCCATTGAATTAACTTAGGCTTAGCATCAACTTTAGCAAATAAATATTTAATGGCAGCATGGTTAGTGTATACTATAATTTTAAAACCTATTAGGTAAGGCCAGAATTTGTCGCATGCAAATATGACTACTAAAAGCTCTTTTTCAGTTGTGCCATAATTCCTTTGGGTCTCATTCAAGGTTATACTTGCATAGTATATTACATAAAATGACTTACCTTTCATTTGCCCAAGTATCGCTCCTACAACAAAGTCACTGGCATCACACATCAATTTGAATGGAAGCTCTTGATCAGGTGCCACAATTACTGGTGCAATAGTGAGCTTTTCCTTTAATAAATTGAATGCTTGCAAACAATTGTCATAAAAAACAAAGGTATAATATTTTTCTAATAAATTACAAAGAGGTCTAGAGATTTTAGAAAAGTCCTTGATAAATCTCCTATAAAAGCCGACATGTCCCAAGAAGCTTCTGATTCCTTTCACTGTAGTAGGTGGCGGTAGCTTCTATATCACCTCTACCTTTGCCATGTCAACCTCAATTCCCTACTTAGATACTTTGTGCCCTAAGACAATTCCCTCTCTTACCATAAAATAGCATTTCTCACAGTTAAGAAGCATATTACTTTCTTTGCATCTCTTAAGCACACATCCTAAATTTGTCAGACATGATTCAAATGACTTCCCAAAAACTGAAAAATCATTCATGAATATTTCAATAAAATTTTATAGCATGTTAGAAAATATCGACATCATGCATCTTTGAAATGTAGCATGTGCATTACAAAGACCAAAGGGCATTCTCCTGAAGGCAAAAGTGCCATAAGGACAAGTAAATGTGGTTTTCTTCTGTTCCTCGGGACCTATATGATTTGATTGTACCAAGAATAACCATCTAAAAAGCAATAGTAATCATGCCCTACAAGTTTTTCTAACATCTAATATATGAAAGGAGGGAGAAATGATCCTTATGGGTAGCATCATTCAGTTTCCTATAGTCTATACAGACTCTCCAACCAGTTATAGTGCCAGTGGGAATTAATTGATGAGTCTCATTTTTTACTACAGTCATACCACCCTTTTTTGGTACAACGTGAACAGGACTAACCCATTTACTATCAGAGATAGGAAAAATAATACATGTATCTAACAATTTAAGTACTTCTTTTTTTACTACCTCTTTAATAATTGGGTTAAGTCTTCTTTATGGTTGCACCATAGGTTTGCACTCAACCTCAAGTAATATCCTATGAGTACAAATTGAAGGGCTAATTCCCTTGATATCAGCAATGTCCACCCGATAGCTTCCTTATGCTCTCTTAGAACATCCAAAAGTTGCTGCTCTTGATCACCTGTCAAATAAGAGGAAATAATTATTGGCAACTTATCATATTTTCCTAGATATGCATATTTTAAATGACTAGGTAATAGTTTAAGCTTAAGCACCAGGGGTTATGTCAATGACAGAACTGGCTTCTTCTCACCTGAGCCTAGCTCCTCATAGGGCCAGCCAACATTCAAGGCTGCTAGCCTTGAGATGGCCTTAAGTTATTCCTCGGTTTTCTAGAGCTTTTTCTACACATTCTTCACTTGATTCTTCATCATCACTCCATTCATCTAGATCCTTTATAACTGATTCCATGGTTTCCATACCTGCGTTCTTTTCAATATCCTCACAGGTAAATTCATCAATTACATCAATTATGTAACAAGACTTGCAGTCATCAAATTTTCTCATAGCCTCATAAATATTAAAGGTTACTTTATCATATATAACTCTCAAAGTCAGCTTACCTTGTTCCACATCTATCAAAGCCTTACCTATTGCAAGAAATGGTCTTCCTAAGATCATAGGTACCTCTCTATCTTCTTCCATTTCCAAGACTATGAAGTCGACTGGGAAGATGAATTGTCTGCTTTTACTAGGACATTATCCATTATACCCTTTAGGTATTTTATACTTTGATCAGCAAGTTGTAGGGTGACATGAGTCTCCTTGCATTCCCTAAGTCCTAGTTTTATGAAAATAGAGAGAGGCATTAAGTTTATAATTGCACCAGAATCTATAAAAACTTTGTCAAAACGAAAATTACCAATAGTGCAAGGAACAGTAAAACTCCTCTAATCTCTTTGTTTTCTTGGCAGGTTGGATGAATTGTTCCGTAGGATCATAGAACACTCCCCTGTAAGCATTACAGGTTCATTCCCCTCTATCTTTCTTTTCTAGGTGAGCAAATCTTTCATGAATCTCGCATATGAGGGCATTTGCTGAAGTGCTTCTGCAAAAGGAATGTTAATTTGCAATTTCTTAAAAACTTATAAAAATTTAACAAATTGTGAATTCAATTGTTATTACTTCAACCTTCCTAGAAAAGGGACAAGAGGAACATATGGTTTCACCTTTGGTCAATTTTGCTTTGGTTCCTCTTCTTCCTTTTCCTTAATCTTTTTATCAACCAATTCCTTACCACTTCTCAACATTATGGCATTTACACCTTTAGGATTCTGCTCAGTATTGCTGGGTAAAGACCCAGAGGGTCTATTACTTAGCTGTTGAGACATCTGACTGATCTGATTTTAAAGATTCCTAATGGTTGCTTGTTGATTCTACAACATTGTGTTAGTTTTTTGCATATAACTCAATATTAATTCTTCAATTTTAGACTAACCTTGCTGAGAGGAGGTATTAAGATTAGGACCTTGTTTTTGAAATCCAGGTGGTTTAAGTGCATTGTTATCATTTCTCCATGAGAGATTTGGATGGTTATGCCACCCTGGATTATAAGTGTTTGAATAAGGTCCTTAGTTACCTCTTTGAAAATTGTTGACCAAACTTACTTGCTCTCCATTAGTTGAGGTGGAAGAGTTTCTAGATAGGCATTCAAGAGCTTAACATGATTCGCAACAAGAAATTTGATTAGCATTAAAAGAAGGTGCAGAGGTGAGTTTACTTACATGGGCTGTAAGAGCCGAAATCTGAGCTGTCAAATTGTCTAGGTCATTGACAGATGCTACTCTAGACTTCTTTTATTTTTCCAATTGTGTGCACTGGAGGCCATTTCATCAATCAAAACACTTGCCTCCTCATAAGTCTTACTCATTTGTGATCCTCCTGAAGTAGCATCTACCAGAGACCTTAATGCCTCATCTAGACTGAGATAAAAAAAATCTCAATAAGGAGATTGTCATGTAATCCATGATGGGGGCATCTTCTCATTACCTCCTTGAATCTTTCCCAAGTTTCGCATAGCGATTTAGCACTAAACTTAATAAAGTTAGCGATGTCATTTCTTAACCTTGCAGTCTTAACTGGTGGGAAAAATCTCCTGAAAAACATAGATGAGAGATCGGCCTAAGTGGTTACAGAATCTTGTGGCAATGAATTAAACCAAGCCCTAGCTTTATCTCTAAGTGAAAATGGAAAAATTTATAATCTGATAAAGTCATCAGATCCATTATTTATTTTCACTATATTACAATATTGAAGAAATATTGCAATATGCTCGCCAGGACTCACATTTAGATATCCTCCAAATTGATTTGATTGAACCATCTGAATGAGTGCTGGCTTTAGTTCAAAATTGTTGGCTTGAATAGAAGGCCTTCTGATTGCAGGACTTGAAACAATGGGCTTTGTATATTCCCGTAGTGGTCTACCAACACCCTGAGTGCAATTGTTGTTCTCATCTGCCATTTCGACGTGTTTCCTTCTTCTTTGCTTTCTTCTAAGTTGTCGCAAGATGTGTTCTATTTCAAGATTGATTGGTAGAAATTTAGCAATTCTACTTTGATGCATAAAACACCTACAAACGAGAACAAGAAATGATCACCAAATAAAATAAAATAAAAATTGCACCTAATTTAACAATAGAATTGAAAGTGGTTTAATATTAATCAATCCCCAGCAACGGCGCGAAAAACTTGATCCACGCAAAAAGATATATAAAATAAGGCGTGAATAAATATCAGCAAGTGTACTAGATTGGATCAAGTAATATAGTGGAAGAAGAGTGTCGAACAACGAAGACTAATTAAGTACTAAACCTATATCAATTTCCACTATTATTTAGGCAATGAATTTTGATGTAAAGTAACGATATTGCTAAATGAGCAAAAGAGAATAATTTTATGGTTTAATGTGGGAAAATAGAATCCACCCTAATTCCTACTAATCATATTGATTTCATGTTATAATGACCTATAACTATGTGGATTTTCATAAGAATTTGATAAATCCTTTAATCATTTTTCAAGTTTTAAAGATTCAAGAACTTGAATTAATTCAATAGCTCCTGCTAATTAAATTAAATGAATATTCTAAATTACAATAATAAATTTCCTAATTATAAGATTGCCTAATGACTTTAAAAATAATTTTCCCTAATCCCTTGGTGAAAAATTAAATGAAAGCATTGCATAAACACTTAGATCAACTTCTAATAAGATTAAGTAACTCCGCTTCTGCGTGAATTATTTAATCTTACTTAGGAGTTCTTAATAAATTCTTAATTTTCCTGTTGAGTTATTTAGATTTCTATGAATTGAAAAACATAATTCATAGTAAAAATTACCTTATAAAAAATATTTTATAATACGAATACGATGATCATTTTAGTTAAATTATGGTTCATCATGTTTCCTACAATGAAGGTTTAGAATATCATGATGTTGATTGAAAAAGTAAAACAATTTAAATGTGAAGGTGCAAAGAAATACATGTCGAATAATAAAAATTGCATAAAGGAAAACAATGGAAATGAAACAAGTACTGAAATCTTCCCTAAATTTTGTAGGCAAACTTCAATCTTCCGAACTGATTCCCATAATTCTTTAATCGAAAGCAAACTTAAATATAATATTCTCAAACTAAAAGTTGGAATAACAATGGAATAGAAATAAAAATAAAAATAAAAAAGAAAAGACAAATTCCTAAGGTTCCCAAAGGAACTCTATTGATTTAAATGAAGAAAACAAGGATAGAACAATGGTAGAACCGGGATGATCTCCCATGGTGCACCCAAAGGGCTTTTATAGAGTACAAGGAGGAGAGAGAATCAGTTGATCTGGTGAGCAAACCACTCAAGATAAAATTTTGGAGAGATTTCTACATGGAGATCTGAGAACTAGTCAAGGCTGACTCAAGGCTGGTGGCTTTGAATGTAGACTGATTCAAAGCTACATCAAGGTTGGCGGCTTTGAATGTAGGCTGGCTCAAGGCTAGCAGCTTTGAATGTAGGCTTGCTCAAGGCTTTCCTCCTAGGCTGACAGCCTTTATGAGTAGGTCGGCCTAAGGCCAGCGGCCTTCAAATGTAAGCCGGCCTAAGGCCGGCAGCCTTCAAATGTTGTCCTTTGTTTGCTCTTTGATTCTGAAGAACTCCAATTTACTTGTATTTTCTTTTGGATCCTCAAAATTTGAATTTTCACAATAAACACCATTAAGTACCAATTACTTATATTCTCTTACAATATTAATATAAATTTAACATAAATCCTAAAAGAAAATATAAGTATAATATGATCTTACCAATAGACAGGCTGTTGGTGGATGGTCAATCCAAACTAAGTAGCCCTAATTATGAATGGCGGAGGGAGTTGTAGGATGTTTTGAGCCGTGTTATCATTGGTGTCCTGCTCTTCCAGTCGTCCCATGGCATGGATCATTCTCATTAGCTCGGCTATTTGCTCCTTGAGCTTAGATACTTGACCTTGGAGTTCTTAAACTTCCCAGATTTCCATGTTTTCTCTCCTTATTCTAGCTCGTGCATGATGGACTTTCTTTTGAACCTTTGAGGTCTTGACCATATTGCTTTGTCTTTGCTATTTTTCTTGGTATGTAAAGGAGCTTTTATTAGTTTTTTTGTGTGGTCATTTTTCATTGCTTTTTAGTTTGTTATTTTGTTTTATTTTAGTTTATTTAGCTAATCTTTAAAAAATAATTGAAGAAAAAAAATGAGGGGTTCTTTTGTCCCTAAAGGGTTAGCTTTAGTCATGAATCATCAATTAGAATCTAACCAGTTGAGTACTGCTAATTTTCTTTCTAACTCATAATTGTGAGGAAATTACGAAAGGTGATACATTTTGAATACCTTGGCTCAATCAAGACCCTGCATATAGAAAGGTAGTTTTGCAGATATAAATGGATCGGTTGACTGTATGATATGGGGCTTAGTGCCAACAAAGCTTGTTCATATTCTTGTAGAAGCTCTTCTTTCTCCTTAGAAGCTAAGTCATCCAATTTCCTTACCTTCCCCTTCAATTCTTGGTAAATGTCGTACAGTTCTCTATCACTTTGCTCCCGAGTATATTTCAGAGTTATATGTTCCACCTTGGCTTGTTCTTAGAAGTATCTATCCATGTATTCAACCAAGTCTCGGGCCATTCCCTTTGATCAGTTCCTTTCATTAAGAAGCTCTCTTTCGTCCCTTTATTGGTTAGTAAGAGATTGTAACAACCTCCCTCTCAGCAAGATTCTTTCTTCATCCCAACACTTTTCTAAGTTTTGTCCTTCTTTTTGGACCTCAGCCTCATCTCTTGCCCTCTTCCATGATTCTTAGAGTTGTTCCCACAGTTTGGTGTAGCCTTCTTTTGTCTATTGTATTTCTCATTTCATGGCGTCTACTTCTAGTCTGACTCTATGACTTTGTTTGTTGTGGTTCAGGGCCAGTTTCTCTTTTTTCTTCACAGCTCAATTATCTTGCCATGCAAATGTTGATTTTTGGCGATTAACTAGTGAAGATGCAAATCTTCCTTTTCCAGGTATTTTTTAGAGGCACTCTTGGTCAGACTCCCTTAGGCACCTTGACTCTCGAGTCTTGCCTCATGAGGGACAAAGGAACCCTCTCCCCTTCGCCTTCTCCATACAAGCTATCTTTCAGTTGTGTGTGGGCCTTTTGCTTGCTTGCTCAATTCTGTGATATTATCCCTAGAACTCCTAAAGGCACTAAGCTTCACCGAGGCTTATCGTTCTTGATAGTAGTAATATGCCTTTGAAAGTCCCTTAGTTCTAGGAATGAACTATGTACAGTCAAACTATCTTATGACTAAAGCGGGTGAATAACTTGTTCATCCAATAATACTGATCAAGGTCACATATTGGAAGCTCCCACTTCTAAATAGAAATGGTTGATATGGTCTCTACAGCTTCCTCCAACAGTACTCTTTGCTTTCATACCCCATCATCAGACTCAACCACTCTTGCCCAATTCTCTCCTCTATCTGAGTTTGCAACATCCTCTTCCCAGGAGATTAATCCTTATATCGCATGACTCCTCGCATTTTGTGATGGAACATACGGCTCAACATCTAAAGATTGGGAGTTATTTGCAACACCTCAAGCTTCCCCTTCCATTTTCCCGATAATAGGTGAGAGTGATGAGCTTTTCAGCTAGTGTGGCTGGGACCGAGTTTATTATTGATGTTTCTAGGCTGTAGAAGAACTATACCACTTCTTGGTTGACCATGTTGGTCGTGGTTGGTAGTAATACCAAACTATAAATGTTTAGTGCAATGATTGTTGATGTTGCTTCAAAGTTCTAGGACTCCCAATGTCTAAGAAAGACTTGTCTTAAATAAGTCCAACTCCAAGCCCTTGAATTCTTTGTCTAGATTTTTCCTTATCGAGTTTCCTTAATAGGGACCTGAATAAGATTAACGAGTCGCTCATAGATGTCTCTGCAGCTCAAGTGTAGGTACACATGATACGGATTCATGTACTATGCTTGAATTAATGTTTGTATTCTTCTAACATTGGAACTGTGTCTATATCATTAAAAGTAAACACTCAATACCTGGGATTCCACAAAATGACAAGGGCTTGCAATGCCGAGTCTTGTACCTTGACCTTGAATAGGTGTGCAATCTTCCTATACTTGTCATCGAAGGTAGCCTGCCACACTTAGGGAAGCATATCCCAACAACTGATTAACCCATCTATGTATGTCCTTCCAGACTTCAATCGGATGCGTTCTAGCTTGCGAAGCGACCTTCGATTATAGCCAGCATCTCCTTCCATTGCCTAATAGGACTTAGAATTTTTTTATAAGGTTGTCCCATTCTTTCCTCCCGATGTCAGATCCCGAGCAGTCTCTTGTTGGTAATTCTGATGATGCCATGACTATAACCAATACTTCTAAGGTAAAGACAAAACGGGTAAGACTTTTATTGAATAAGGTTTTATTCGAGTTGCTTGTTTATTAAAACAAGAAGGACCCCTCCCTCTCCCCCTCTGCCCTATACCCCACCGAAACATGAAGGAAAAAAAATTTTTGTTTTTTTATTTTCTTTTTGTGTCGTTACTCTCAATGATTTTTCCTCTTCTCATACTGAACCATTTGTCTCAACTGAGTACCCATCAGCTAATGGTATCCAACATATTTTTCTTAATATGTCATACCATAAGATTTCGAGTGATTGTCAAAGGCAAATCCTTTCAGGTTGGCCAATCTCTACTTAGTGCAGGTTTGGGCTGGAATTATATCATGGGGTTCTATAGGTTCCCAGATTGTCTCTATTGTGAGTAGTAGCGCCTTGTCTCGCTGCAGCACTATTGGGAAGATGTTCCTCGAGCACTATGACATTTGGCAAAACAAGTTCCAATCCGAATGAAAGCCTTAGCTGATACTACTGGGAAAAATGTTCCTTGAGCACCACTACGCAACTTTCTCCTAACTACGCAACTTTCTCCTAACTCCTATTGGACTATTGCTTAGTGGTAGAGCTTTAGGTGTACATAATGATAGGGGAGATTCACAATATGAAACATTAAATAAACAGAAAGTAAATACACATGAGTAAACAAGTAGATCATGATACATGCATATGAAAGAAATGGTCAAGTGTTAAAAAAATGTGAACATAAAAAAAAATAGATTCGGACATTATTGGTGTGATTCTACCCTTAGACCTCTTAACCAAAATGTTTTGATTTGGTAAAACAAAACACAGGTATCCCTAATGGAGTTGCCAAGTTGTTGCAAGGGTTCTTACAGTCGCTGAAATGGCACAACGCTCACCAAAGTGGAGGTTAGGAGTTGCCACCCCTATTTTAAGGAAAATCAGAGAAAATCATGGTTTATATAAGGCTTGTAAAACATCTTATACAGATTCCAAGTTCGAGGTCCTTATACACATGGGGAAGGTGTTAGGCACCCAACATCATCCTTGAAGGGTGGGTGGATTCAAAACCATGCTCATTCAATCACGCCAATCTTGGAGTCTACCTTAAGATTTTGGTTCCCTTTATTTAGCTGAAATCATCTTAGCCAATCTAGGAATTCTTTGATTTCCCATTTATTAGAAGTGATCAGACTTAATAGTGAGTGATACAGTTCTAAATGGATTTTGACCCTCTGTATCAATGTTATTTAAAAAAAATGCTTGTTAAAACTCATTTCCTTAGCACATGATCATTGAAGTCCAGTGAAATACCTGATTTTGAATGAAAAAATTATTATTTAGAGGAAATAGAGCCTTTTAAAGGTAAGTACAAGATTATGAGTTAAAGAAGGCATTCACCAATAATTATTTCTTTAAAAGTAGAGATCGAGCCATTTTATTTGAAATTGCAAAATCAAAAGGTGATATGGTGAAGGATAGAAAACAATGAAAAGCAAGTGCGAAAGAATAAAAAGCCTTATTCAAAGTGAATGAAAGAGGGATCACTTCCCTATAGTTAACCTATTTTTAGATTAAGAACCTCCTAGATAAAATCCTCAAGAACAACTCATATTTTCTTAGAAAACAATTTATTTTCCTCCTCTTTCTCCCTCTTTTGTGAGCCTTTTCAGAGAGTTTTATGGATCCCCCTTTTGATATTTTTCACGACTTCCTCCATAAAATATTTCAAGTTCCTTCTACTGGTACTGAGTGGGATATTTATAGGTTCCTTGACCCCCCTTCTAGACGGCTCATATTTAAAGAAACCATCTAATGGTTCAAATTTAAAGGATGAGTTTACCTTAAATGTAGTGGTTGGGCGAGCCACATTTAATAGGGGCACTCAAGGGAAAAAAGGACTAGAGAATTTAATGCAGTGGTGGGAGAAGAAAATACCATTTTGATCCAACGAAAATAGGGAGGGGAGGACTAAATCCTATGGCTCCAATCCGAGGGACAAAACAGATCTTTCTTATGCCAACACAAAAGCTTTGAAGCCTAGAGAAACAAATCACACGGAAGAGCTTAAGACCATCAACTTACTCCATTTTTCTAACCTACAAGAGTTCAACGATTAAAATTAAGAGGGATCACTTGACTCCTACTTGCCTAAGTCTAGTAATAAAAAACAATTCTCATAGGGAAGAACGACGATCCATTCTGATGGTGAAGAGAGAAGTTGGACCATACTTGGTTGCCTTCAACCAAGACAATAAATAGAACATATAGATGGGTTATTGGTTATATCTTGAGAAAGCCTTAATGCTCTGTGGCAGGAGACTCAAGACACTTAGTACGAGGGATACCGAGGGGAGTATCTTGAATCACCTAGTGTCAACGAATCATTACCAGGGAAATTGCCCTTCGAAAAAGGATCGAAGATATCAACAAGTTCATTCAAACCAAGATAGTCATCTACATGTTTTGTGGAGAGATTATCTGGCGGTTATGGTATTGTAATGTTTACCTAATCAGGTAAAAACTCGATGTTGCATAAATTGTTGCATATGTGCTAAACTATTGCCATATTATTGCCTCATTTTGTGTGTGATCATATGTTTAATATTCTTAAATTCTTTATTATTCAATGACTTGTATAAATGACCTATAATTGATATAGGATGATTACAGCCAATATACTAATTATTGAAAAATCGTGCTAGCGTGCTTGGGCACGAAAAGTGCAAATTATGACTTTCGAATGACCTAAAATTACGCCAGAATTTGCATTTTGCATGCACAAATACATGGAATTGTTATTTGACATAATTTAGACACAATAGAAATGCCAAAATTAATGAAATTATAGACATGCTTGCTTTAGGTGCTTAAAGTCCAATAAATTGACGTGTTTGCTTGATATGGTTGCTTGGCTTGTAAATGTTTAAAATTGTAAAAGTATGCATTAGATCCAATATTTTATGGAGGTGCTTGCTTTTTGACAGAAATTGTACACATACTTTTCTAAGTTATGCATCTTGTACAAGTGTTGTATTTACATATTTGAATACCATAATTTGGAAGAACAAAATACTAAATAAAAATATATAAAAAATATTATCAGCCCTAATATTTTTAGCTGGGATACAAGGATAGTACAAAAGTATGGCATGCCATATACAAATTAGCAGTCATACCTATATATTCATATGGATTTTTGGGGTACCAGGAAGGTTCCCCACGTGGACTAGTATGTTGTGCCCTCCATCTATATGTTGGCCTTAGCCTACCGTTTAGGCACTTGTGCCCTATATGTTCTTGGCTTCAACCCTACAGTTTTCCTTGTCTAATAGTCTATCCTACGAAAATGTTAAGGGCCATAAAGGTTAAAGAACGAGATGTGATATTATGATTGCTTTTTTGCGTTTATCTATTGAAATTGTATATTATGAATTGAAATGACATGGCATGAAATGATGTGCAATGACACGATATAGAATGAATTGATATGAATTGAATAGCCATGTTATAGTATGACATGAAATGACACGAAATGACATAATATGAATTGGTATTACATAATATGATACATGGTGATAATAATACACTCCATGACAAAAAAGTATTGAAAATAGTGGAAATACTACAATAGCAATATATGCTTATTTATTTATGTTAACATATTCATGATAATATAGTTGACACGAGCGACATGGACAATATTTTAAACATAAATATGACATTATAGAGTGGTATGTTGTTATATGATAGAAAATGATTTTATATGACCTAATATGATAACAATTGGTACCATTTCACACGAAATGCATAATTTATGAGATGGCATGAATCATACGGTGTTATATGACATTGAATGACTTTATATATTTTGACATGAAATGTATATGTTATGAGATGATATGATATGATATGATAGAGCATGATTGTATGATGAAACAAGTTCATCATACACTAGGTAGGATCGAGCACATAAAAGGTTACAGTTTTCTGCTATATTTTTATGAGTATGTAAGCATGTTGTTTGACAAATGTAAAACTTACATGATAACTGAATATCACATGACATAATATACAAGTCATAGTATGCAACTTAGGATATGAAATGAAATTTATACACACATAAAATTTGTGACACCCCTTGCCGGTTCCCGAATTAACCGCCGGTTAATCCGTTCCCCGGTTCGGTTAGCCACTTTGACGGTCTCTAATCACCTGTTTATCTTACCCGAACTACACATGCATATAGCAAAACTCAAA
>CAOGCB010068641.1:0-22343 GCA_948266635.1 Cnidoscolus chayamansa
GTTTGTGAATATGAGTTAGATTGTGCATATTATGACATGAGATGTATATGACATTGCATACATGACATGATGTTGGATCACAGGAAGACCCGTAGAGATGTAGTGGTGACCTGTGATGTGTAATGAAACATGGAAAGACCCGTAGAGAGGTAGTGGTGATCCATGCTATGAAATAAATGGGAAGACCCGTCATTGTAAAAGAAAATGTATAATTGTATTGAGAATGTCAGTTGGTGCACCATTTGAAGAGGAAACATAATTATTGAAGGAAAGAAGAATGGAGAATGCATGGCATTAGATGCATTTACACTATGTGGTGACATTGCATTATTGAATTATTACTATGATAACATGTGTAGGAATTGGTAAGATTATTGTTTATGTTGATAGAAATAATGATGTTATTGATAAAGGAAATACATATTTTGAATATGTATGTTTCAAATGATATTGATGCATGGTTTTAGCTTACTGAGTTATATACTCAGCGTTTATCCCTGATAAACGCAGGTGAAAGTAGCAAGGGGACTTAGGACAAGCAGTGAGTGAAGTTAAAGTCAACAGAGGTAGAAATTGTAAAAATTTATGTATCCCAAGGAGTTTTGTAATGTATATACTTTATAATTTTGTAATTATCATGTGAATAGAGGCAGTATTGTAATTAAGTAAATTGTATGTTGATTTTATTAATACTTTTGGAAAGTGTTAGTAATGGAATTACTAGTTCATGTATTTGGTTTAAATATGAAAGATGATACTAAAAAATAATAGTTTTTATTGAATGAATAATTCTAGTTTTAAACTATTTTGAAATGAGAAAAATTTATACAGGTTTTTAATTGAGCTATGATCCTAACTATCCCTTACATTATGATTAGGGATTTCTGTTGATTAAGGAAGAAATCACTATTCATTCTGTGGGAGCATGTCATAGGGGTTGTGACATATATGTCATGTCACACCTATATACTAATCTCGTTTTCTAACATAATAATCTTTATGACTAAACAATAAGTTAATTCCTTTCACTTAATTATGAATTATCATTCATCACTATTTAATATCATTAGATTATATATTTTATTATTTCCTTTTTTGCAACTTAAACATTGTTATCTTATTTATTCAACTTTAACTTTTATTTTGCTATACAATCTTCTTACTCAAAATTCATATCTTATTTCCTTCTTATTTCTTTTATCTCAATCTTCCATTTCATTATCAAATTCCAAGTCATTAATTTTTATATTTTTTATCATAAAATTCATATGACCATTCTAGTTTAAATTCATCACTTATAATCTTTTAATTATAAATTATCAAATTATTATTTATTTATAGTCCATTGATATACTTAGTTATGATATAATTCTATTTCTTTCCATCTATTGCAAATTCAATTCTTTCTTTTGGTTAGTAAACATAAACCCTATTCATAAGAGTTCAAGTCCATGTACTTAAGGTCCTTATTAATATTCCATACTCCTCTTCGGTTTGATCCATGGGTATAGGTCTTTGCATGAAATTATATCCCAAAGTTCAAATCTACTGTCCATATGCTTATAATTTACCTTTGGTCCATTTAGAATAGGTTTTGTTAGGATCTTTTTCCATGAATTTCAAGCTCACCAAAACTGAAGTTACTGTCCATTTTTTTTCTCTTCATCATAGAACCTTAAATTTTACTTTAAATTAACCAAACATTTACCCAAATTAAATTATTCAAATATTTAAACTCAAACCCTTAATCTTCAAATGAGTTTCGGTTTCCATAAGGTTCCCAAACTTGCACCATCTTTTATATATTTCCTTCATCACATCCATGAGTTTCGGTGTACTCTACAAATCCAATATAAATACAATTCTTTTACATACAATTACAGCAATAATTAATACATATACTTCAACTATTTCAAGTACACCCTTCATCAAATTATCAAATAAAAGACTATAGCACCTAACCTTGATTAAGTGGCTGTAATTTCCTTATAATTTGGTCCTTCAAATCCCAATTTTTCTTGCCAAAATTACTGTAAAAAATAGCTTGGACAGTTCTTGATTCCACTCTTGTGGAATGGTTGAATAACCTACAAAAAAGAGCTCAAATCGTAGCTTGTCTTCATAGAAATGGGGAAGAATAATTTCAATCATTTTGAAGAAATAATCACTCACCTTTCTTGAGTTTTTTCCTTGCTTCAAGTGGCTGTCACTTACCCAAACTTCCAGCTTAAACTAAAGCTTAACTCTTAGCAATGGATATGAGAAGGAAGTCTTGGTTTCCTTGTGCTTTTCGTGGCTGTTTCCTTTGCTCAATGGTTCCTTACTTCTTGCTAATGGAGAGGCTTCCACTTTACTCAATTCTCATCTTAATCTTGGCTTAAAATGGTGGCCATGCATCCATGGTTTGAGTGGAGAGGAAGAGAAGAAAGCTGAACAGATTTTGGTTGAGAGGAAAACTTGGAATCGGTGGAGAGAAAACAAAGAAAACAAAGAATCCATGGGTAGAATCGGTGGATATTCTACTTGTCTAGGTGTTATTCTCTCCTTAAGCAACATGTCTTAAGGCTCATGCATGCAAGGACAAGTGGTTTCCACTTACTCTCCCCTTTAGTGAGCCACGGTCAAGACTTCTCTTCCTTTCCTTGGCCACTATTCTTTTTCTTTTTCTTTTTTTTCCTTTTTCAACCAGCACACTTACTTCACTTCGTAAATTTTAACTTTGGGCTCTCTTCGTGGACTTGGTCCATTTCTATTTAAGCCCATTTAAATTAATTTAATCCTTAATAAATTTTGATATCACTTACTTTAGCTTTCGTTTCTCATATAAACTATTCTCTTAAAAATTCAACATGTTTCAAAAATATATTTTATTTAATTAAATTATATTTACACTATATTCTACATTATATTACATATCATACCTGATTACCTTAAAAATCAGAGTATTACATTTCTCGCTAAAATTTTAAATAAATTAATAATTAATAATACACATTAATTAATAATTAATTAATAATACACGCCTAGGTTGTTGCATTAGATACATTATATATGTTACACTGAATTATTCATGATCTATGAGCAATAATGTTGGATGATTTGGAAATTTCTCATGTTAATGTTATGTCTGTCAGAAAGGGTCCCTAGGAAATATCTTATGGTATGTTCTTAGAAGTAACATATTAAGACCTTAGGATTTGCTTTGAGATTAATGTGTCATGTATGATGTATATGGTAAGGTCATAATTGGCTAAAAGGAGCAGTTGTGGCGCATTTGAATGCCTGTGGGAAGTAGATAACTCATAAGGCATTCGAGTAGTCCTAAGAAGATGACTTGCTAATTAGAACTACTCAGTGATTTATAGTGACAATATTATCTTATATGAATTGTTTGAAGGTGATGGATACACAAGAAAAAATATTATTTTATATAAGTTTTTTTTGTATCTACTTACTAAGCTGTTTAAATAGCTTACCCCTTTTTTATCCCTTGCCTATCCCCCTATCCGCATACCTTTTTTCACAATTCATGCAGGAATAACTGAGGTAACAAAGTAGAGTGGACATGTCCCGAATGGTGGTTGTGTAAAGTATGTTTAAGTAAATATTTTGATCTCATAAACTACTTTATGGTTATATATATCAGAGCATACTATATGTTTAGGATTAAGGTTTATTATATTATGAAAGCTAGGAATTTAAGTATTCAATTTATGTTTCATAAGCCTTAATCTTGATAATGTATGAGATCTATATGCATGTTAGGTACTTGCATAAAATGTTAAAGTATGCATAAACGAAAGGGGGAAAATTAAGGTGGTGAACATTTAGAGACGAATGTTCCTAAAGAGGGAAGTATGTGATACCTGGTACCGTTCTGACATTGAATTTTGAATTTTTAAATATAATATTAGTAGAATATTTGAAAACTAAATCGAAATAATGAATAAGGACTAAAAATGTAAATTTAAAAGTATTAAATAATTAAAAATGCTAAGTAAATAAGCGTTAAGGACTTAATTGCAAATAGGGAAAGAATTGAAGGATTTAATGGGAGATCTAGCAAAAAGGGAGCACAATAATGGAGGAAGGGAATCAAACCTAAGGTTTAGACTCCCAAACCTCCCAGCTGGACCACTCTCACTATAAAAAGTGAGAGGGGTCACAAGAGAAGGGTTTTGGGATCCTTAAATATTTCTCTTTACCTCATACTCTCTCTCCTTCACGGTGTCGATGACATTTGGGAAATAAAGGCAAGTAAGAGTTAAAGAGTAGAAAAAAGTCAATGAAAGGGAGGAGCATGTAGAAATCAAATGGAGAGGAAGGAACCATTGTGGGAACTAATCGATCAAGGGGATCAGGCTGTTAGAACAAGAACCACTGCCGAATCTTGATGAATTCACATTTCCATCATCTAATCTTCCTCAAACAGGTTAATACCATGAATTCTAAACTTATTTTGGGGATAATTGGAGTTAATTTAAGTTGAAAACATGAAAAATGATGAAATGCTCTTGAAAATGGGTGTTTTTTAGTTGAATATGGATTTTTATGGATTTGAGTAAATGTATGTTGAATGATGTTTTTTATGAATTTTAGTTGAGAAAACACCACAAATGTTGCTGCATTATAATTTGGTGGCTATTTGTTGATGTTTTGAAGTAATTTGTTGAAGTTGCAGGTTTTGAGTGAACAATGTTGTGAATATATGAGTTGTGTTTAGATTATGTCTTGATTGTTTTGATGTTTTGGATAAGCTGAAATAAGTTTTAGAATGTGTTTTTGATGTTGAAAATGACTTTATTAGGTTTTAGAAACTGGAGATAGTAAGGAGCTGGGTTTTTTATCTTTTGGGAAAGAGCCAGTTTCCAACAATCTGAATAGTAGTTGGGTAATATAGACCAAACTAAACTATAATGCCAAATCATAAACTCGAACCATATGACCGAATGAATCATAATGTTGAACCACAAAATTGAACCATATGGCCGAACTGAATCATAAGACTGAACCATTAGAAGTGGATGGTTGACTCATTAGAAGTAGATGACTGAATTGAATCATAAGGCCAAACCATTAGAAGTGGATGGCCGAGTCATTAGAAGTAGTAGATGACTGAATCGAATCATAAGGTTGAACCATTAGAAGTAGATTGTTGAGTCATTAGAAGTAGATAACCAAAAAGAATCATAAGGTTGAACCATTAGAAGTGGATGGCCGAGTCACTAGAAGTAGATGGCCAAATCAAACCATAAGGGCGAATCATTACAAGTAGATTTTCGAACCACACCATAATATTGAGTCATTAAAATTAGATGACTCGGCCATTTAGGATAGCTAGGAGAGAGTTGCGGAATGGTTGAGCCGAGAGATTTAGTTCACGCCTAGTTTGCCGAACCATAAGCTAAATGCAAGGTTTTACCTCTACAGTTAGATACTTTGATCACTAAGGCTTGATGTGAACAATGGAGCTATTAAGCAACCTTTGTCCTTACCAAGTGGTCCTTTGACAAGGAGTCAAGCTAAGAAGTTTAAAGCAAGCATGGGAATGCATGTACAAGAAGAAATCTCAAAGGGATTACAAGAGCTTACTATCAAGGAGATGGAATTGGAGCTTGAAGAAAGAGCAAAATACATCATGGTCTTAACATGTTTGGATCTGGGAGAAAACTAGCGTGAACAATAACAAATTCGCGCTCGTGAAGCTCTAGCGTTTCTGTGTCTCCAGGTTCATTTTCGCGCTTGCGAAGACAAGGGTCGCGCCCGCGACTAAAGATCCAGAGTTTCTGTGTAAATTTTTTGCATATTTGCGCTTGTGAATTCATTGGTCGCACTCGCAAATTGGACTCCAGAGTTTCTGTCTAATTTTATTGCAATGTTGTGCTCGCGAATGTATTAGTCGCGGTAGCGAATTTAGTTCCATTTTTAACGATAAAACCTCTTCATTAAGGGTAGTTTAGGCCTTTGCTTCTATTTTGATTAGCAATCCTAGCTAATGTATTGTGGCAATATATAAGGGCCACTTATAACCTTTGGCAGACACTTAATCAATTGGAATCAATAAAATTGTGGGAATTTTGCTATACTTCTTGTGATACTAGTTTTAGGGAGAGAATCTCTAATTCTTGGATTGCAACAAGAATTCAGAATTACTTATCAAACTTGTTTGTGGCGTTCTTCTGTTTTTCTTCCTACAAAATCCTTCTGTTATTAGCGTTCTTGCTTCTTTAAGCAACATGTGTTATAGAGGGTGGATTGCCTTCATTTTGAGTTCTTGCTATCGAAGCGTGCATCGGGGTTTGAGGCCTTAATTGCCATATCGTTCCGCGCCAAGGCTGGTTGTAGAAATTTCATGCCAATAATTTTAAATAAATTATTAATTAAGAGTAAATGTATTATGAATTATGGGGTTGGTTATAAAGATTTAAATAGCAAGTCTCTCATCCTAGTCCTTCATACAAGACCAGACCAAAGAAATCAGGGACAATACAGTTAAGGTGCGGCATTCATCTTCACGTACATTCTAGGTGAGTGGATATAACTCTTTTATGATACAAAAATAAATGAATGTTTTTAGCGTGCTCATGCATCATAATGCTTAGGTTGTTGCATTAGATGCACGATATATGTTGCACTGTATTATTTATAATGTATGAACAATAATATTGGATGATTTGAAAATCTCTCATGTTAATGTTATATCCCTCAGAAAGGGTCCCTCAAGAATATCCTTTGGTATGACCCTCAGAAGTAACATATTAAGACCTTTGTATTTTCCTTAGAATGATCAATATGCTATGTATGAAGTATATGGTAAGTCCATAATTAGCTTAAAGGAGTTATTATGGCACATATGACTACCTGTAGGAAATTGCTAGCCCATAAGGTATTCTAGTAGTCCTAAGAAGATGATTTTCAAATTAGAAATACTTAGGGATTTCTAGTGATGATATTATCTTATGTGAATTATTTGAAGGTGATGCATACACAAGCACAAAAGTATTATTTTTATGTATGTTTTTCTCTATCTACTCACTAGGCTATTTAAATAGGTCTTGCAAGAAGAACTGAGGCAACAAAGTAGAGTGGACGTGTCCCAAATGTTGGTTGTTTAATTGCCCTTCGAAAATGTTTAAGTTTGATTATGTATAAGTTAAGTTAAGAAAGATTTTAATGTAATGTATGTTTAAGTAAATGTTTAGATCTCACAAATTATTTTATGGTTTTGTATGTCCGAGCATACTATATGTGTAGGATTAAGATTTATCATGTTATGAATATTTGGAATTTAAATAATCCTAATAATGTATGAGATCTATATGCATGTTAGGTATTTGCATAAAATGTTAAAGTATGCATAAATGAAATGTAATCATAACAAAAAAATGGACGAAAAAAAGTGAGGAAAAAGGTGAAGAACATGAATGTTAGGCTTGTTAGGATTTCGATCACATTCGGGTGATCGAGATTTTAACGCCAGTAGTAGTCTGGAAAACCGGACTGTTATAAGAACACACTGCAATTGTGCATCTGATGTTTTCTTGCAACCTTGCAATATCTAACAAATTGTAAAATCAACTGAATTGCTCTACCTATAATTACCTGTGAGGTCTTGCAACCTACATGATGGAAATTGTGGATTTTAGTGCTTGCATTGAGGAAGTCGAAAAATAATAATTAACAATTAAAAAGTAGAAAAATAAAATAAAATAATGAATAGTTGAAAGAAATTTAAAATTTAGTGGTCTCTAGGAAGAACTTCGAACTGAAATCTGAGATATTTTGCATATTCCTTCTGCAAGTAATTAATCGTAATGTGTCATCTCCTTTCCTATTGTGATATGCAGCACAAGTTTTCTTAAAATGGGAAAAGTGGATTTGAAAATGCATCTATTTTCTTTCAGTTCAAACTATTCCATTTCAATCTAAGACATCACATTGTAAGACTGTTAATACAAATTATTGTCATTTTCTATTGCTTAGCTATCACTTCCTATGGGAATTTCTTTTCCCCTATAAGAGCTGGCAGTGAGTTGAAGATTTTTTGAGGAATAATTTGAAAGTTTGTTATAGATGTTTCTAGAATAAATCTAGTATATAATAAGGGATATTATACTAGGAGGAGGCATGAAATGAATGAAAACAATCTTTACCTTCTCATTGTAGTTCTATTCTCTCTATTCTCACCTAAAATTCTTCTCTATTCTCTCCAAATTTTGTTTCAATCCTAGTTTTTCTAGCTACACCGAACAATTAGTATCAGAGCCAGGTTTAATAATCTACTAACCATAACGCTATAGATCACAATAAGTTTGGAAGTTTTAATAGGAGAGAATGAAGAATAGCTTCAGCGATGCAAGAGAAAACTAAAAAAGACAATGACGACTTACAAGAAATAATTGAAAAGGAGTGGGATCAAGAATAAAAATACCATTTTAGAGGAATTGCGAATTTTTTTGTGGTGGTGTGCTGGAGAAAAGTAGGGTAGTGACTAATGATGATGCGAGTGATTTAGAAGATCTTTCGATGGTGTTTAGCGGCAAAGGAATACTCCCGAGGCATTTAGATACTACGCACAATTTAAATAATGTGGGATTTGTATCAGATCTGCCTAGTATGTGTATATTTGTACCAAATGTTAAACTCATTACCTTTGATGGTAAATCTGAATCCAGATCCTGGATTAGAAAATATATAAATACTATGGAGTACTGAAGGATACAGTAGCTAGCTTATTTTTTTAGATAGGGCTGACGCTTGATATTATAATTGGATTAGGAGTGGGCCATCATACTCTTGGCAATAATTTGAGAAAGAATTATGTGTTAGATTTGGAGAGGAAGGATTAGAGGATGCTATTGAGGAGTTGATGAAGTTGCAGTAGGAAAATGCTATAGAAGAATACCAAGATTTGAGGATTTAAGGGTGCGGGTGGAGAGGGTGACGCCAGAGTTAAGAGAGGCATACTTCTTATTTATCTTCATTGGAGGACTTAAAGATGAGATTAGGCATGTTTTAAGGATGCTTAAGCCAAACACCCTATCCCAATAATTTCAATAGCCAAATTCCAAGAGCAATTCTTAAATACTACTAAGAAAACTCAAACCTATAATAAACCTCCTTCTTTTACCCCAAAATCTACAAACTTTGCCTATTATAGCTCAAACACAACGTAATTGTACCAAACACTTACATATTTGTCTATAATATAGATCTAACTTCCCAAAATATGACCAATGGCCTGGAGAAAAATATTTCAGCTAGTAGCCAACTATTTGTTAACAAAAACTCAATCAAACCAAACTTTGTCATAACCAATAAAAATCCTAGACCATGTTTTAGATGTGGAGAGAAGTACTTTCTTGGCCATCAATGTAACACAAATTATGTGATGTTTATGCAAGTGGAAGAAAACTAAGAAATTCCTTGGATGCTAATAGTGTGTTGTTTGAGGAAGGATTGGAAGGTAATTAAGGGGTAGGATAGATTGAGACAATAAATGCTTAAGTGGAGACAACCTTGTCTGCTCATGCCTTAGAAGGAAGTCAAGGGGCTCAAACAATTACATTAATTGAGAACTATGGCAATAGGCAACTATTAATATATGTTGATAGTGGAAGTACATACAGTTTTTTTGGATGAGAAGGTGGATAAGTAGTGAAATATCCTTGTGGTGATACCAACTAATATAGTTGTCACAATTGCAGATGTTAGGAAAGCAATGAGTTCTAGTGTATTCCCTTGGATTTTCTTGGAGAATGCAAGGGCATAAATTCAATTTTGACTTCAAATTTTTAGTAGTGGAATGGTTTGCAATAATTCTTGGAGTAGAATGGATGAAACTCCATAAGCCTATCCAATTTGATTTTAATTATCCGAAAATTAGTTTTCGATTGTAGGTAAATCAATTACATTGAAGAGAGTAGTAGAAGGGAATATGATTTTCAATTTAAGTTGTATGACTATGGAACAATTTAATTAGAAGAGGAAAAGGACATGTGAATGTACCACTTTTATGTGTACAATCTAATTTGTGTTTAGTAAATAATATGGAGGAGGTAAATAGTAGTCTGCGTGCTATAAAGGAAGTTTTAACAGTCTTTGCAGTACCTTTTAAATAATATCAAAGAGTGTTTAGGGAGACAAGACACCTTCCTCCTTTTAGATCCCACAAACAGTTTATTCCTATGATCCTAAAAGCCCAACTTGTGAACAGTAAACCTTATAGATATCCTCACTTCTAAAAAGACGAAATTGAGAATTTTTTTACTAAGATGTTGAAGATTAGGGTGATTCAATCTAGCAAGTCCTCAATTTTTATTAGTGAAGCAAAAGATAGAAGTTGGAGATTTTATATAT
Source organism: Cnidoscolus chayamansa (assembly GCA_948266635.1). NCBI lineage: Eukaryota > Viridiplantae > Streptophyta > Magnoliopsida > Malpighiales > Euphorbiaceae > Cnidoscolus > Cnidoscolus chayamansa. The sequence continues at coordinate 10,360 of CAOGCB010068641.1, forward strand.
ATTACAGAAGGTTGAATGATATCACATTAAAAGTTAAGTTTCCTACCCTAATTATTGATGATTTGTTAGATGAGTTGCACGGGACCACCATTTTCTCTAAAATTGATATAAAAGTTGGTACCATGAAATTAGGGTGAATGGTCTTGACATTTTTAAGCTAGCTTTTAGAACACATCATGGCCATTATTAGGTCATTGTTATGTCATTTGGCTTAACTAATGCTTCAACCACACTCCAAGACCTTATGAATCAAGTTTTCAACATTTTCTCTAGAAATTTGTTTTGGTGTTTTTTATGACATCTTGGTCCATAGTTCCACTTGGAAGCAACACATTTTTCATCTACAATAGGCGTTTCATGTCTTGGAGTAGCCATAATTAATTATTAAGTTGAGTAAATGTTCTTTTGGGAATGTTGAAATTGATTATTTAGGTCATATTATTTTTGTAAAAGGAGTGTCTACAAACCCTTCTAAGGTTGAAGCTATGCTTTATTAGCTAGTTCTTAAAACAATAAAAAAAATAAAAGTTTTTGGGCTTTATTAGGTACTATAGGAAGTTTGTAAGAAATGACGGGATAATCAGTAAGCCATTGACTAATGTTTTGAAGAAAGATTCTTTTTATTGGTCTTCTATGCAGAATAAGCTTTTACTCAATTAAGGGTAGCTATGTCTCAAGCCCCTGTATTGGCCATGCCTAATTTTGGCCAACCCTTTATAGTAGAAACAAATGCTAATGGATTTGGGATAGGAGCAGTTTTGCAACAGTAAGGTCACCCCATAGCCTATGTGTCAATATACCCTTCTAAGATGGAAGTTATGTTTTATTGGTCGGTTCCTAAAACAATAAAAGATTAATAAGCTTTTTTAGGCTTGATTGGATAATACCGAAAGTTTGTAAGAAATTATGGTGTAATCAGTAAGCTATTGACTAATTTGTTAAAGAAGGAATTCTTTCATTGGTCTTCTACTGTAGAAAATGCTTTTACTCAACTAAGGGTAGCCACGTCTCAAGCCCCTATGCTAGCCATGCTTAATTTTGACCAACCCTTTAAAGTAGAAACATATGCTAGTGGATTTGGGATAGGAGCAATTTTGCAATAACAAGGTCATACCATAGCCTACATTCTAAAGCATTTGGTCCTAAGACTAAACCATTATCAGTTTATGAACAAAACTTTTGGCTATTACCTTTGTTGTCTCTAAATGGAGGAATTATGTAGAACAAGGATAATTTTTCATTAAGATAGACTATGATAGTATTAAGCATTTATTAGAGTAAATGTTGCACATTAATCTCTAAGTTTAAGAGGTTTCTAAGTTACGGGAACTCAAATATGTAATCCTTTATAAGGAAGGAAGTGAAAATAAAGTAGTTGATGCTTTATCAATGGTTCCAACTAATTCACCTACCACTTTAATGTCTACTCACTCTTTCGACCAACCTATTTAGATGCAACATTTATCTAAGAGTTATGATGGGGATTTGTTGGTTTTCAGGCTTATTTATCTTATTTCTCAACTCTCTTTGGATCAAACTGCTCATCAATGGTATTCTTTTAAGCAAGGGATATTGTATTATCAAGAGAAATTTAAGTTGGCAGCAATGGCTCTTTAGGGAAGCATTTATTGGAACTATATCATAATTCTTAATGGGAGGCTATTTTGGTATTAATGCTTCCTATATTTGACTCAAGAGACATTTATTTTGGCCCGGTATGTTCTCAGAATTAATGGCATGAATTAAAAGTTGTGACACTTATGCTAGGTGCAAAAGTGAGAACCATCTTTCTCGAAGGTTGTTGCAGCCACTGCCAGTTCCTTCTCATGCATGGCATCAAGTTTCCATGGATTTTATAGAACCACTCCTTAAGTCTAAGGGAAAAGACACTATATTGTTAGTGATTTGTAGATTTGCCAAGGATGCTCATTTCCTTGCTCTCAAGCATCCTTTTACAACAACTAGTATGGCTTTATTATTTCTAAATATTATTTGCAAGTTACATGGTCTTCCTTCTACCATTGTTTCAAAAGGGATAAAAGTCTTTACTAGCTTGTTTTGGAAGGAGTTATTTGAAAAGCTTGGTACTACATTGGCCTATAGTTCTGCTTATCACCCTCAGTCTGATGGACAATCTCAAAGGCTTAATCAGTGCTTGAGAAAGGTATTTAAGATGTCCCTCCTTTTAGAAACGTCACTCCTAGCCAACATGATTGCCCATGGCAGAATGGTGGTACAACACTAGCCATCATAGAGGCCTTAAAATGTGCCTTTTGAGGCATTATATGGTTATGCACCCCCTCCTTTGGTTATGGTTCTTAGTGAGGATTGTGTAAAGGGAGTAGTAGCTGACATGTTGAAGGATCGACAGTAGATGTCTCAAGCGATCAGGACCGTTGTCCCTAATATGAGTAACCGAGAGGGGTTGAAATGGTCACTTTTTAACTTTAATCAAAATTTCAATTTATTGCTCTAAACTTTTAAGAAAAGTTATGGCTGAATACTTCAAGTGTACTATCTAATCAAATCAAGGTATAAGAACTTGATTATCCTAAGATTGCATAATACAAAGTTAGCTAGCTAAAATTTTATCTTTGGATAAAGTTACTGTTTACGCAGAAATTAGCAAGATATTCTATTTAGCATTTTGAGATGCAACTTAATGAATTTTCAGATACAATAATCCAATCAACAATATATCAAATTAATATAAATAAAATGACATTCAAAAGTGAAAGATAGAGTTGAGAAAATTCGAACACATCAATTTTGTAGAGGTTCGGTAATATAAGCTACATCCACTCTTCTCAAGCACTATTTTGAGACTTCCAATCTACTATGATCTCTTTTATCAGGTAAGAGACAAACTAATTACACTCTCCAAGCTTTCCAGGTGCTTAGTGAACCTTTGCAAGTTTGATGTACCCTCAAACTTTCTTAAGCTTATAATGTGTTTAAAACCTCTTCCAAGTGATGTACCCTCACTTAGACTAACCTCAAGTAGATTTGGAAACTTTGAAATAATCACTCTCTTTCAACAAATTACAACATAATAAGCTATGCAAAAGAGAGAATATTTGCCAATGAAGCTCAAGTGGAATTCAATGTAAGCTTTATGAAAACTATGCTCTTAAATTGCTCAAAGATGTGTTACTTTCATTAGTTATTAAGTGGAGTAAATGCTTGCTTATATACATGAAGTTAAGGCCAATAGAAATTTTCATCTTTTAAAGGTTTTAGTGAAGACATCAATAAACTATTTTTTAGTATGCATAAATTCTAGCCTAATATCTCCATTTTGGACCTGATCTATGATAACTGTCAATTATATATTATTTATATACATGTTTTAAGTTGATTTTTGTATTAATTTGTGTTATTTTAAATTTTTTATTTGTAGAAAACAAAACTACTTAAGGTTCGGGGTTGGTTTAATGAATTTTTATGAGTTTTCTGGACTTTTTAGGTACCGACCAGCTTAATGGAGTTTAATTGGACAAAAGGATGAAATTTGAACGCATCTAAGCATTTTTCACACACACACGGCCGCGTGTGATGATCACACTGGCGTGTGTGAAGGTCACAAGGGCGTGTGCCTTGTTTTTTTAAACGAATAGTGAAACGCCACCATCTTTGAGGGACACATGACCTTGTGACTTGGTCATACGGGAGTGTGTAATGTCGTAGAAATAAAATTTAAACTGAACACTGCACTTCAAAAAGGGGAATTTTTGGAGGGTAGTCGACGATTTGCTTCCAATTTGCGATAGAAAGAGTCAGTAAAGAGAGAAATTAAGGAGGTTAGAGCCAATTCTTCTCAAGATTGAAGAAATTATCCGTGAAGATCTATAATTTTGCAGTTCATATTCCTCTACTTGCAGATTTGAAGATTATTTTGGAGAAAAATTTGGGTTTCATTATTGAGTGAATTTTCCTCTTCAAAGTTGTAAACATGTTCTTAACTTTTTTATTTCTTTTCAGTTTAGTTAAATTGATTATGGAGTAGATATTTTGTGTTAAGAGTTCTTGAATCCTTAAATTAAATATGGGTTATTGAATTATTTATGTGGATTGATTTCTATATTCAATTATTTTTATCCATGCTTAATGTTTAATTTTTTAAATAGAGTGGATGCATGTTATTGATTATTGCTGGTAGCTAATTGATTGCATGAATTTAGTTATTTGGGAATTATGATTATTAGTAAGAATATTGACTAATATTTATTTAATTATTGTCGGTGGCTAGTTAATTGAATATTAGGACCAGATTGTTTCTGGATAAGAGAATCTATGAGTTTATTTTTATGCATGTTTTTCTTAACGTTCCTAGGGTAGGGATTGAGATAAATATGAGTAGTATTTCCTGATAGGATACTTGAGTTAATTATTAAACTCCTTATCTAGACCAATTCGCATATTTAATGCATCACCATATGAGAATTAGGCAGGATATATACTATTGGAAAAATATACTGATAATTTATAAATATTTAGGAAGTAATTATAATAGGATCACTAGAACCTCTCTAATGATTTTCAAGGCGAAATTCTAATAGAGCACAGTAGAGAAAATGATTTAGGCAATCTTTTTGTTAGTTACTCTAAATGACTTATTTCTACCATGATTATACATTGTCGCTTGCTAGCCCCTTGAACTTTATATATATATGCTTAATGCGTATAATTTCTTTGCCACACACAATAAACCTTACCCTTTAGCCTAAATGTTTTATCTCCCCCTATGTGAAGAGTTAGCCACGCTAAATGTTGGAATTGTGCAAGGATTGACAAATTTCCATTGTGATAGGATAGCATGTTGAGATGGCAAGAAGTGAGATGAATTGTTCTGATTTAGATACAAGAGAACAAATTTGAAGTACTATATACCATTCAAGTTTGGGGTGGGATGTATTTATTACACTTTAGTACTTTTATTATTAAATGCAAAAGATCGACCCTCAAAAAAAAAAAGAAAAAAAGGAAAGAAGAGGGAAAAAGTACTAAGTGTGAAAGGAAAAATGGGAATAAATGCATTAGAATAGTTGAGAAAAGTTGAAAGGTAGTGGCTGATGATTCATATTTTTGGCCTTATCCACTCTTTAATAGCCAAATACCCTGAGCTTCACGTTACAACCGAAATATAAGATCTTTTGATTCTTTATTGTGCTTTGTCAACTTAATTAGTGGAAATTGGTACATTAGTAGAGGCCTATGGTTGATCTTGAGCTTTAAGCGAGAAGCAAGGGTATAATTTTTGTATCCTAATTACTTTCTGAATATTTACTGAGTTATCAAATATTTTATTTTCGAAAAATCACACTTAAAATGTTTTGACTTTTCACACACACACAAAAACTATCTGTATCTGCTAAAGTTTGAAAACAGCTTGACGAACTTAGTTAGGTGAGAAATTGACACTTATATGATTTGGGTTATGTTTAATTGTGTCGTTCTACTTACGAGTTTGGAGTATTTATAAGTGTGGATCATTCTTACTTACTCAGGGATGAGCAAAGTTTAAGTTTTGGGTATTTGAAAAGTGTCGATTATATATTATTTATATACATATTTTAGGTTGATTTTTGTATTAATTTGTATTATTTTATATTTTTATTTGTGGAAAACCAAACTACTTTAGGTTCGGGATTGGTTTAATGAATTTTTATGACTTTTCAGGACTTTTTAGGTACCGAGCAGGTTAATAGAGATTAATTCGACAAAAGGATGAAATTTGAACGCATCTGAGCATTTTTCACACACACACGGCCGCATGTGAAGATCACACAGGCATGTATGAAAACCGTTTTTTAGGGACACACGGCAGTGTGACTTGGTCACACAGGCGTGTGTAATGTTGCAGAAACCAAATTTAAATACAACTCTGCACTTCGAAAAGGGGAATTTTTGGAGGGCAGTCGACGATTTGCTTCCAATTTGTGATAGAAAGAGTCAGAAAAGAGAGAAATTAAGGAGTTTAGAGCCAATTCATCTCTTATATTACTTTCTCCATGCATTTTATTTTCATTATTCTTAATCTCAATGTTCCACTACTTGGATGCTTGTTTCAAACCATAAAGAGATATCTTTAGAAGGAAAACTTGACAAGGAGGTGCCTTGGTGCAACCATGGAGGCTTCACACACACTTCACCTTTTAGAAATCCATGCAAGAATGCGTTATTCACTTCAAGTTGAAATACAAGCGAATCTTGGATTGTAGCACTAGCAAAGAAAAATCTGATTTCTACATCTTTAGCCATAAGGGAGAATTTGTCTTTAAAATCCAGTCCTTCAATTTTATTATAGCCTTTGGCTACTAGCCTTTCTTTAAATTTGTCTACTTCACATTCACTTTGTAAACCCATTTAAAGCCTATAGCTTTCTTACCATTTGGCAATTCAGTAAGAATCCATGTTTGGTTATGTTCAAGAGATTGTAATTATTGATTCATTGCTACTATCCAATTAAGATCACATGAAGCTTGAGCGTATGTGTTGGGATAAAAAATTTGGGATATTATATTAAGAAATGATGTATGGGTAGGAGAAAGGATACAACAAGATTAGTGGAGCTATGTTGTGAATTTGAATAAGAGACTGCAGCAAGTGTAGCAGTTGAGGAAGCTATAGAGAACATTATAACGTCATGCATCCAACTAGTACTTATATGATTTTTGGTACTTTTAGGAATTATAGAAGAAGTATGAGGTGGTGCAGTAGGATGAAGAATATGACCTTGTGATGTTGAGTTGGAGTTAAAATTAGTGGAGTGATGTTGAAAAATGGGATCAATGGATTCCAAGATTGGTATAGGACGAGGGGTTGAGAGAAGAAGATATAGGTTATAAGCCTTTTGAAATGGAAACTGTGATTCATGGAATGTAACATCCCTTGTGACAAATATTTTATCAGTTTCCAAATCTTACACTTTGTAACCTTTCTATGCATTAGGATATCCTAAGAAAATACATTTGATGGCCCTTTTTTTCAAACTTGTCTTTGTGAGGGGGTATGCTGTATGGAAATCCACAAGCACCCTACTACTCTCAAGTGATCATATTGTGGAGGCTTGTGAAACAACAACTCAAAAGGTGTTTTCAATCTAGGGATTTCACAAGTAGCCTATTCATAATATGAGTAGCAACAAGTACACATGCTGACCAATATGTTTTAGGAAATTGAGCTTGAAACTTAAGAGATCTAGCAACCTCTAAAAGATGCCTATGCTTTCTTTCTACTTTCCCATTTTGTGGGGTGTATAAGAACATGTTTTCTAGTGAATTATCCCCTTATTGGCAAAGAAAACTTTAGATTTTTAATTGACAAACTCTGAATCATTATCTATTCTTGTACTCTTAATTGACACTCCAAACTATGTCTCCACATAACTAACAAATTGAGACAAAATATTGAAGCATTAGTCTTTCGATCTAAGCATATAAGTCCATGTAACACTTGTAAACCCATCAACTAGTATAAGAAAGTATCTTGCATCAGTTATAAGTGTGACTACATATGGTCCCAAAACATCAACATGAACCAACTCAAAAAGCTGCATGGTACTGGTTTCACTAGTTGGAAAACGTAATCTAGTACGTTTGGCAAGAGTACAAATTTCACACAAGTAGTGTTGATCAGTTTGGACAACAAGCGATGGAATATGAGATGTTTTTTGAAGTGAAGAATGGCCTAATCTAGCATGCAGAACAAAAAAAGAGCATGTAGAAACAAAATTCACATGTATGCTTTTACTATTGAAAAAAGGATCTACAGAGAAAATATGACTAGAATTATGAACAAGTTTATTGAAGTAGAAACAAATAGTGGACAACAAAATGGATTAATCAAGGAGGTAAAGACCTTTGTGTTGCATCCCAACTGCTACAATGGCCTTAGTGCTCAGGTGAGAAAGAAAATGGTGGTATGCAACAGTTTGCTAACAGATAAAAAATTAAGATTGAAATGAGGTACAAAAAGGACATTGGTAAGAATATGGTTGGTATCAAGTTTAACACTTCCAATATGTTTAACTGTGGTAACATTTCCATTAGGTAAACACACATTAATGGGAAAATGAACAAAGGTAGTGTCTAAAAAAAATTAGTTTGGATGGCTATGTGATCTGAAGCTCCAGTGTCAATTATCCATGTATTGTTTGTCACTGTAGCATTGCAAGTGAAAGTGAATTCAGAACTACCAGCATAATCCAACGCATAATCTGAATTAATGTTAATTGTGTTGACAATAACAAGACTATTGACTCTCATCATCTTGTTCATCTCTAGTTACAAGGATTCAAGCTTATTTGTTAATTCCTCATATTTTTTTCACGTCATTCACATTGTCATGATCAAAAGGAGAATCCAATATAGCTTTGGCAGGGACATCATGACTACTACCTTAAGCCACATATGTAGCTTGTGCACTTTGTTGATTGAAATTTCTAGTTTTGTTCTTCAACCAATTTGGATATCCAACGATTTTAAAGCAATTAGATCTTATGTGACCATCTTTATTGCAATGGTCATAGTGGCCTTTACGTGGATCGTATTTTTAATACTCCTTCCTTCCACCTTGGATCTTGACAGCTAATGCCATTGTATCCAATGAATATGCAAGACCTATTTATGCTTCTTTCTAAGACTCGACTCTAAGTATCGTGGAGAAAGCTTTACTTATTGTAGATAATGGATCAAGTAACAAAATCTGGCCTCTTACATGATCATAGACATCATTCAAGCCAATCAAGAACTGCAACACTCTATCAATATTATGAACTTTTGTTGTTGTCTTCATAGATACGGGCATGGTGTAATCGCTTCAATGTTTGCCAATTCATCCCATAATTGTTTCAGCTTTGAGAAATAGCTAGTGACTGATAGATTTTCTTGAGAAATTGACAATATTTTCTGTTTAATTTGATAGACCATAGGGCCATTGCTTCCCCTAAATCCTTCTTCTGGTACATTGATTCTGCCTTCTATGAAATACAACTTATTCTTTGCTCTAAGAGTGATTTTCATCGCCCTTTGCCATGCTCTGTAATTGCTTCTAACCAGCAATGTTAAAACGAGAACCATTCTAGGGTTATCTGATGGATGTAGCATCATCACATTGCTAGCGAGATCTAGGCTGCTGAGACCTTGATTCATGAGTTGTGCCATCAAAGCTAGGGTTTTAAACTTGCTTCGATACCATATTAAACTTGAGAAGAAAACGAGATAACAGAGAAGTAGAAAAGTTTTCTTTCTTATTGAACTTTTACAGTATGTGAACATCAGTCAGCTTATATTAAAAGCTTGACCTAAAATACAATCTGCATGAGCTATTCCAGCTCATAATCTAATGAACTAACAACCTAGCCAGCTAACCTATAACCACCTGTACTACTATATACTAAGAGAGGGACACATACCATATTAAGGCAAAATTTTGAAGTATAATATTTTTTATATTGAAAATTCATATATCATTTTTTAGTGGGAACACATAAAATATCATGAAAAAAAGTATAATTTATATACCATTTCCAAGTGTTGCTTATGTACTACATTAATGCAAAATTTTTTTAAGTATAATATATCTTTTATTGAAAATTTTACTACCATTATGAGTGAGGCACACACACCATATTGAGAAAAAGAAATTTTAGGTTAATATGTAATATATTAAAAATTTATATATCATTTCTAAGTGGGGCACACATACCTTATTAAGCCAAATAAATTTAAGATAAGTATAGTCTATCTTATATTCAAACTTTATATGTCATTCCGAGTGGGACAAAAATACCATATTAAGCTAAAGAAATTTTAGGTAATTGAAATTTTATATATTATTTTAAGTGGGGAACACATTAAGCCAAAAGAATTTTAGGAAGGTATAATCTATCTCATATTCAAAATTTATATATCATTGTGAGTGGGGCACGTATACCATATTAAACTAAAGAAATTTTAGGTAAGTATAATTTATTTTATGTTCAAAATTTACATATTATTTTGAGTGGCGCACATATACCATATGAAGCCAAAGAAGTTTTAGGAAGTATAATTTATCTTATATTCAAAATTTATGTATCATTTTGAGTGAGAAAAATATATCATATTAAACTAAAGAAATTTTACATTAATAGGTCATATATATTTAAAATTTATATATTATTTGTGTGTAGAAACACATAACAAAGAAACATCAAGTATAATTTATCTTATATTCAAAATTTATATATTATTTATTGGTGGGGCATACATACCAAAAAAAAATTAGGTAAGTATAACATATCTAATATTCAAATTTGTATATTATTCATGGGTGGGGCATACAAATTAAAAAGCTCACATGATGTAGATGAAATGGAAAAAAAATACTGAACCTAATAGTATTTCATATGTGATACATTATTTGATATTAAATGGATAGTTTCATTATGTTATTTTTGTTATATTAAGATAGATATGTATATATATGTATATGTTGTATACACCTATTGAGGGGTAATTTGCACTCATAGTCACCCAACTTATCACTAACTTTCAAAACTACCATCCAACTTCAATTTCTTTCTTAAAACTCATTCAACTTTAAATTCACTTTCGTTAAACTCACTCATAACGGATTCCATCAATGAATCCGTTATGTGATGATGTGTCAATCTACGTGGACCTCCACCTGGACTTCCACGTGGACCTGATTAAAAAAAAATAAATTCTCTCTCTTTCTCATCTTCTCTATATTCTCTCTAGACCCAATTAAAAAAAAATTCTCTCTCTCTCTAAAAAAACTCTCTCTCTCTCTCTTGGTAAAAAAAAATTCTCTCTCTCTAAAAAAATTTCTCTCTCTCTCTCTAAAAAATTCTCTCTCTCTCTCTCTCTAAAAAAATTCTCTCTCTCTCTCTCTTGGTAAAAAAAATTCTCTATCTCTCTCTCGGTAAAAAAAAACTCTCTCTCTCTACAAAAAGTCTCTCTCTCTCTCTCTCTAAAAAAATTCTCTCTCTCTCTCTCTCTCTAAAAAATTCTCTCTCTCTCTCTCTCGCGATAAAAAAATCTCTCTCTCTCTCTCTCTCGGTAAAAAAAAATCTCTCCCTCTCTCTCTCTCTCGATAAAAAAATCTCTCTCTCTCTCTCTCTTGGTAAAAAAAATTCTCTCTCTCTCTCAAATGGACAACATGCATTGAGTAGCTCCGGCGAATCGGCGAATAGGGGGCGTGGCAGTGCCAGCAACGTTTTTGCTTTGAGCTTGCGCAACCCATCAACAATTTTTTTTTACCGAGAGAGAGAGAGAGGGAGATATTTTTTTTTACCGAGAGAGAGAGAGAGAGAGAGAGAGAGAGAGATTTTTTATCGAGAGAGAGAGAGAGAATTTTTTTTACCGAGAGAGAGAGAATTTCTTTTAGAGAGAGAGAGAGAATTTTTTTAGAGAGAGAGAGAGAGAGAGAATTTTTTGTTACCAAGAGAGAGAGAGAGATTTTTTTTACCGAGAGAGAGAGAGAGAGAGAGAGAGAGAGATTTTTTTTACCGAGAGAGGGAGAGAGAGAATTTTTTTTTACTGAGAGAGAGAGAGAGAATTTTTTTACCGAGAGAGAGAGAGAGAAAAATTTTTTTAGAGAGAGAGAGAGAGAGAGAGAATTTTTTAGACAAAGAGAGAATTTTTTTTAGAGAGAGAGAGAGAGTTTTTTTTAGAGAGAGAGAGATTTTTTTTAGATAGAGAGAGAGAGAGAGAATTTTTTTTTAATTGGGTCTAGAGAGAATATAAAGAAGATGAGAAAGAGAGAGAATTTATTTTTTTTTTAATCAGGTCCACGTGGAAGTCCACGTGGATTGACACATCATCACATAACGGATCCATGGATGGAATCCGTTATGAGTGAGTTTAACGAAAGTGAATTTAAAGTTGAATGAGTTTTAAGAAAGAAATTGAAGTTGGATGGTGGTTTTCAAAGTTAGTGATAAGTTGGGTGACTATGAGTGCAAATTACCCCCTATT
>CAOGCB010068714.1:0-14317 GCA_948266635.1 Cnidoscolus chayamansa
TGGGGCTAAGAAAGGTCGAGGTAGACCTAGGACAGTTTGGAAGGTAGTAATAGACAGAGACTTACGAGACTTAAATATTGATGCGGATTTAGTTAGTAATAGACTTGAATGGAGGCGTAAAATCCGAGTAATGGAAGGAGTCTAAGGCGTGTAATTGGAATATTAACTGTGAGCTTATTTGTAATTTAGAGGATTCATACAGCCGACCCCAATTTGTTTGGGACTAAGGCTTTGTTGTTGTTGTTGTCACTCTTATGGAACACCATAATCTTTAGATGCTTAAATTCTGCCTGACCAAATCTGATTCTTAAATAAGATCATTTACCCTTTCATACACTGGAACTCGCTGCAGATCATTGGCATACTTTGTTCGTGACATACACATCCATGGAGAAGAAGGCAAGCCAAGTTGCAGTAGGTTGTAAACCTTTGACCACTTTTGTGCAAACAGATACAAATGCTTTTCGAGAGGTTGTACAGCGCTTAACAGGTCCAGCAGAGAGTGATCCAGCTCAGAGAACATCAGCTACAAAGGTTGCAGGCAGAAAGAGACCAACATGTAAACTCCATCACAGAAGGCAGGACGTAAGGCCCAAGCTTGAGATAGTCAAACCCCCTGTCAACTTCAAACATTTGACTTCCCCAACCAAATCAAAGAATCCTTCTCTTCTCCCAAGTCCTCTGGGAAGCACTTCCAAAAATTTCTCAGCACTGTCGATAAAGGAACAAGAGAATAAAGAAGAATCAGCAATTTGTGATTTAAATATTGAGAAAGAGGAAAAAGCAATCGAAGAGAGGAGATTTTACTTGCATCCATCACCTCGGTCTATACCAGGATATGCAGAACCAGAGCTACTTACTTTATTTCCATTGACATCCCCAAAGTCAAGTGAGAAACCATGATTTTAGTTTTTGACACTGCTTCTACCTGCTTGAACTTGATTTTTTCCCTGCTACCAGATACGGCAGATGATGTGAAAGGAAATACAGTAATAATCATCTACTAGTTACGATTTCTTTTATCATTTAAGAATTTACTTCTCTTATACATCACAAGAAGAAGAAGAAAGAGCACAAGCACCATGACTTGCATAGATTAAGATAAGTGATGAGGAACAACTTGATAGAGAGAACAAAAATAGAACAGCGACAGAACAGGGGAGGAAGAGAAGACAATACAAAAAGCAGATAGGGCTATGAATGAATTAATATGCTCCTAAGTTATTCGAGACTCGACTCGATAAAAGCTTGGGCTTGGCTCGATTTATTTTGTAAATTATCTAAGCTCAAGCCTAATTTTTATTAAATGAGCCAAACTCAAACTTGTATATATTTGACTCATTAAGGCAAAAGAGTTTTTTTATTTAATAGGTTCATAAAACAACTCGTGAATATGCTTGTTTAACTAAAGTTGTTTAGTTTTAAACTTAATATGTTTAACCAAAAACTCGTTAGAGAAGTAAATTAATTGAGCTACTCGTGAGCTATTTGAGATTTGGATCGGTAAAAGTTCAGCTTGTTTTAACCTGTTTTCTAGAAGAACAAAGCTTGAACTTATTAATATTTATCTCAAGTTCGAAATGAGTCAAACTCAAGTTTGGCTTGAACACATTATTTTGATGAATCCAATTGAGCTCTTTAAAGCTCAACTTTTATTTACACCCTTAAGCAAGTATAAGAAGAGAAAAGAAGGGTAAGAAGTGGAAGAAAAGGATTTTAAAATAGAGAGAATGGAAGAAGTGTGTAAGGAGACAATAAATTATATTGTTTCTTTTATGACCATCCTAACAATAAAAAGGCCATCAAGGTAATTGTAGAGACTTGAAAAATCAGATGACATCACTCTCCTCTTTCAACTTCAAATCTGGAACTCATAAGGGAAAAGAAACTATATTATAAGAATTAAGACCTAGAATTAATAAAAAAAACCTCCCAAATGTAAGTTCTTTGCATGCTTGAAAATATAAAGGTGATTAAGCTCATCAACATCCCCTCTAAGACCTGGCTAACTTTCCTATACAGCATACGGGCCTGTCCTTGGATCATTTAACTCTGCTCTAAGTTTAATAACAGGTCAACTACAACTCGAGGGAAGAAAAAAAAAAAAGACAATGAATAAACTTGTAAGTTGATAATACCAATCCAAATGAAGGAGAAACAATTAAGCAAAAGAATTTGGCCCCAAATCCAATTAGATGAAATAATTATTCATTTGAAGCCACAAATGTAATAAAAGATTTGCAAATCAACCATCCATTGATTTAAGCAGAAGTTGAGAAACATGCATCAACATTTTTTTACCTGCAAAAGTTTCATTGTTGAATCTCAGTGCTTAGAGTCACCCAAGAGGTCTGTATGCAGACCAAAGTAGTACAGTTCTGCCTTTCAAAATTTATAAACATCTCCACCTTCCTTCACATGCAACATTCTGAATGATGTGAGCCTAGCTGCTGATTTAATTGAAATGACTCCTTGATTTGTAAACCTAAGGTGCCTAAGATAGTGTAAATTTTGCTCCTCTGAGGGTGAGAAGAGTCTCCAGCTACAAAGACATTCTTTCTCCTCTCTACTTCAATCCAACTGCATCCAGCAGGCTTTTTTAGGGATCTCATTTTCATTAGTTTTCTTATTTCCATGACATCATCCCATCTTGCATCTGCTGCGAACAGATTCGATAGAAGCACATAGTTCCCAATATTCTTTGCTTCAACTTTAAATAGGCGTTCTGCCACAACACGTCCTAATTCCACATCATGATACATCCTACAAGCACCTAACAATGTCCCCCATATATTTGCATTAGCTTCAACAGGCATTCCAGTCACAAAAGAATATGCATCATGAATTCGGCCTCCCCGTGCAAGGAGATCCACCACACAAGAATATTGTTCCATGGTTGGACTCATTCCATGTAGCTTTTCTATTGAATAAAATATCTTCAACCCTTCGTCCACAAGGCCAGCATGACTGCATGCAGATAAAACAGCTGTTATGATGATGTGATCCGGCTTTATTCCCAACTCAAGCATACGAGAGAAAATCCTAAGTGCTTCATCTCCCATACCATGCATGGCATACCCACCAACCATGGCAGTGAATATAACTAAATCTCTCCGTGTGATTGACTGAAAAAGCTTAGAAGCATAACCTATACTGCCACATTTAGCATATACATCTAGAAGAGCTGCTTCTAAGTGGGCATCACCATAACAAGCTCTAATCACATAGCCATGACACTGCTTCATCAAATGTACCGATGCACTTTGAGCACAACCTGGAAGGAGACTCATAATTGTAACTGCATCAGGCTTCATTCCTGTAGCTTGAAGCTGATGGAACAGATCAAGAGCCTGATCAGGACAATCATTTTCAGAATACCCTCGAATGATTAGATTCCAAGTAGTGAGATCTGTGGCAGTCATCTTATTGAAAATCATATAAGCATCATCATGTAATCCGCAATTTACATAGCCTGAGATCATTGAATTAAAAGTAACCAAATTTCTCTTATCTGAAAAACTCTGGAAAACCCTAAATGCATATTCGATGTTGCCGCATTTGGCATATGTGTCAAGCATTGCATTTCTAGTTGCAGGTTCAACATCAGACTGTAAAAGGCCATGCCTGAGTGAAAAGCAATGAGTTTCTTTAACCTTATCTGCATTTAAGATATAAGCACAAAAATGAAGTACTGTTAATATGGTAACAGAATCTGGTCTAATTCCTTCCTTAAGCATCCAGTGTAGCAATTCCAAAAACCTAATATTGTGCCCGCCCTCTGCAAATGCATCAAGCATGGAATTCCATGATATCAAATCTCTATCAGAAATCATCAAAAATGTATGATGTGCTGCTTCTATGTTGTCACATTTTGCATAAAAACTAACTATAGCATTTCCAACAGATGTATCCTGACAGAAGTATGGACGCCGAAGAACATAACCATGGATTTCTCTACCAACCTTGAAGTTTTTAAGTTGCGCACATGAAGGAAGAATACTGAGAAGGGTTACAGAATCTGGTTCACTCATCTCTGAAGAAAGTAATTCTTGAAGTAATTCCAAAGCTTTTGACCACTCACCATTCAAAGCATATCCTGAAATGATAGCATTCCATGTAATCAAATCTTTGAATTCCATCCTTTGAAACAACAATTCTGCTTCCTTTACTTGCCCAACTATCATGTAGAAGCTCACCAATGCATTACACACAGAGACATCTGCTAACAAGACATTGTGCCGCAGGGCATAACAGTGTATCTCTTTCCCACAGCAGTAGGCAAAAGTCCTATCAAAAGATGCACAGACAGGAAGAATAGTGGCAACAGTTGCATAATTTGGTTTTATTTGACTTTTCGGCATCAAAATAAATAAGCTTAAGGCATTGTCCATCAACTTATTCTCAGAAAACCCAGCAATGATGGAATTCCATGAAACGACATCTTTGTGAATAATGTCATCAAAAGCCGCATATGCATCATTATGAACTAGACCACATTTAGAATACATTGAC
Source organism: Cnidoscolus chayamansa (assembly GCA_948266635.1). NCBI lineage: Eukaryota > Viridiplantae > Streptophyta > Magnoliopsida > Malpighiales > Euphorbiaceae > Cnidoscolus > Cnidoscolus chayamansa. The sequence continues at coordinate 4,513 of CAOGCB010068714.1, forward strand.
ACCAGAGCATTTCCAACAAGTGCATGTGTCTCCATTCCATATTTAATCATATAGCAGTGCAGACTCTTGCCTGCATATATATTTCTCATGCGAGCACACACAGGAAGAATGATAGCTGCGGTAACAGAACTAGGCTTCGGTTCATTGGCAATATGCATCGTATTGAACAACCTTAAGGCCTCATCGCCATAATTTCGAGACCCAGCAAAGCCAGATAAGAGAATATTCCAAAAGACGGGATCATGACCACAATAACCCACTTCGCCAAATAGTTTCTTACAATCACTAAGAGCTCCACATTTGGCGTACATATTAAGCAGCGCTTTGGACACCTGATGGGAGGAGAGATGGCCTGTTTTAAGAATGCTGCAGTGAAGGGCCTTCCCACATTTTATGGATGAGAGTGCAGCACAGCATTTGAGAATAGAAGCAATAACTCCATGATCATGTGTATGCCTAAAACTCCCATAATAGGAGGAGGCACTAGGATTTGGGTCAAGCATATTGGCGAACAACTCGTGTTCCATTCTTTATTTTCGGCTATCATTTGCCCGTGTCATTCATACTAGAGAAAGTAAAAGCGAAAACCATCCAAATACCTTGAATTTGCCCGAGAAACGCCACTCAAACTTGGCACTAGAGAAAATTTTCCAACTGATGACGGTAAGCAAAAATAAAATACAAAAGAGAGAAGGAGAAACTAATGGAATAATTGATATGGGTCAGCAAAAGTATTCACGTTTCCATAAATTGGGGATTCCGCCAATGTCTAGTGGTGGTGCTGACTTGTGCGTCGGTTTGTGAGGTCGAAGACAAAGCAATTACACAAAGAAAGCAGTAGAATGGCCCAGGCATTTCTCAACTTACAACGCTAGTTCTTTTTTACGTTATTAATACACTCGTCTATTGATATATTTAGCAAAATTCATTTATTTTTATTTTTTGTCAATGTATTATTTCACAAGCGCTAAAGATGGGTTGAGTTGATTTAAAGGATGGGATTATGCAATTATTTTATTTATTTATTTTTTTTAAAAAAAAAAGGAAGAATGGAATTACTGAATTAATGACTTGACAATAATTTAAAAGTGATCATTTGGAAAGACAATAATATAACAGATATGTATCAAGAAAATCTTATAGTGAGGCTGAGGGTAGTTGGAATGAGCTGCAAATCAAGAATTGTATCCACTCTACTCTTGGTTTGGTTTCTAAGGGAGAGCTCACAATCACAATCTGACGACAAAGCTACCTTTTCTTTTCTTTTTTTTAAAAAAAATAAATAAAATTAATAAATAAATCATGCAATGATGGAAGGGGTTGGTAGTGAGCACTATCAAAGTCCCATCCTTTTAATGAAATTAATCCAACAGTTTCAATTAAAGAAGAAAAAAAATATAAATTCATTCAAATATTTCTTATTTAAATTGAGCATAAAGGACAAGAATAAACATAATTCAGGTTTGAGTTTGAAGTTAATTAATGTTGTCGCTGAGAGCTAATTGAAGTGTTGACTTCGTCTCGTTTGTAGTGTGTTTCTTTAGGACGTTGGCGGCTGAACATCTTAATTCACTTTCTGCGCCCATTCTTACCGTATAACTATAATTTCTCCACAACTACTCTCTTCACTGCAACATTACATATACGCGTGTGTGTATATATATACACACACATGCATTGACGCATAGCTGGGAGGATGAAGAGGGGCCAGTAATAATAAAGTGGTGGGGTTTAACTACTATATAATACACGTCCTTGTAATCTCTTTATCACCTTTTCCATACTTTTCTTCTTCTTCTTCTTCTTCTCTCTCTCTCTCTCTCTCTCTTGCTTGGTGATCCCTGACCTAGCTATTTGATTATTGCATCACCTTCCGTTCTCCCCTTAAGAAAAGCTCTTCTATATTATCTCCTTGAAGATATTATTAGATCGCCAGATTAAGAGCAACGAGGGAAATCGTTACTATAGAAAGAAAAAGAGAAGAAGAAGTGGGTCTGTGAAGGAGAAGAGATGAGTTCTACTAATATGGGAAGTCAGTTTGGAGATACTACTTACACCAAGGTGTTTGTTGGGGGCTTAGCATGGGAGACCCAGAAGGAGACTATGAAGAAATACTTCCAACAGTTTGGAGAGATCTTGGAAGCTGTAGTTATCATAGACAAGAATACTGGAAGATCCAAAGGATACGGATTCGTAAGTTAATATATATATTCATCAGTTATTGTTTCTTTTTTCTGTTTTCTCATTTGCAATGAAATCAGCATACATATATTTCTATTATATATATATATATATACACACACACACAGTTGAAGCATATTGAAGCAACTCACAGATCTGATAATAATAGGATTGTGCTTGTTTTGTGATGAATAAGTTGATGAGAAGTATTGATTTGCTATATCCATTTATATATAGGTGACTTTTAAAGAAGCAGAAGCCGCCAGGAGAGCTTGTGTGGATCCTGCGCCAGTGATAGATGGGCGGAGGGCGAACTGTAATCTTGCTTCTTTGGGTGTCCAAAGATCTAGACCTTCCACCCCGCAACATGGTACTTTCATTTTGCTTTATTCTCTTATCTTTTTCTTTTTTCTTTTACATCTTTTTAGAAATTTCTCTGTTCATTTTTTTTTCTTCTTTGTTATTATCGACTGAAAAGAAATCTTGCGACGAGAAAGAGAGAAGAAAACTAAAACTCATCAATTAATCTTGACATAAAAATATAAGTTAATCATATGTATGTGTGTTCATCTATATATATATATATATATATACAGACACACACATCTGATATGATCAACAGTTACGTTTGCTTTGTAAGATGCAATTAGACTAAGCTTCGTTAAAAAAGGAGAATGGAAGAATTCTTGCCTCGGTTTTCATATAATGATAATGAGAATCTGTTGTGCTTATATACTTAATTATGTAATTATTTAATTGGAGTTTGAATGAAAATATATAAAAGCCGATGCGCTTGAGAAATATACATCTTATAGGAGGAGGGGGCAGGAACTTCAGGGTGATGAAATCTTTCCACACAGGCTTTCAAGGTGGGGCTGGGATTCTACCTTTTGCTTCAACGGCAACTCTTCCACATTATGCCATCCAACAAGGAATCCCCTACACTACTCTATATGGGTAAGCTTCTTTTTCTTTTCTTTCTTTTTTTTTCTTCTACTAATTATGAATCTTCCATGTGCATTGCCAGTTCACTAAATACTCTTTTGACCAAATATATAATTACTTTCCGAATACTCTCTGTACTACTCATATCTATATGCCTGATCAGTAATTCATGTGACACCTTCATGCATGTATCATTATTACTAGCTTGCTAGTAGCTACAAGTTTTGACCATTGTCACGTGCAAGAGCAGCATGCCCACGTGATATCCTCACATGCCCATCACTGCATGTATGAGCTAACCTACCTGCATGATTCATCACTGTATATAACTGCTTTCCATTTTCTTCTTTATGCGCACTTTTGTTCTTCTGTGGGGTTTATTGCTAATCCTTCATTAATCCATTATTTCCAGGTACTCTCCCAACTACACATGTCCCATGGTTTGTGCTGATTCCTACTCTATCAGTTCTCGTTCATTCTAAAGATGAAGAAAAGAATCATATCTAGGCAAGTGTCTTGTATATAATAACTAACGTTGTTTTTGGGTGTGTTTTTGCATGCAGAGCTACTATACTTCAAATATTGGAGGAACAAACAGCCATTACTTTGTGTATGGGACCGTAGCAAATGGCACAATTGCTAGTTCAAATTCAAGTTTCTACCCATACATGCAATATGGGTTAGGGTTCGATTACCAGTATCCTCAACACCACTTCCAATATCCGTTTCTTGCTACATCCGGTGTCCCACAGCACTATAGCCCACCAATTTCCCTGAATGCCATCCCACAGTCGCAGGCAGTAGCTGGTCTGTGAATATACTCTTTAACTCTTTGTAGCCAACCTCCTAATATATTCTCTTTAGGCACTAATTCCATTCATTAATGCAGGTCCAAATGTGAGCACACCTGGTACTCCAACTGTTGCTGCCTTGTCACCGCGTTATCCTTCTCAGACAAACACTCTTCGCCCCATCAGCAGCGTTTGATCTACTCGTACTTATTAACACTTGACTACTGATCTTGGTTCCTCTTTTCTTTCTCTCAACCATATAGCTAGGGACTTCTTATTTAATTAGCCATTATTTTTGGATAATATCTTCATCACGTGAAGCGGCTTATCTGAGAGATGGGTTAGATTAGTTAGCCATATATAGCAACAAGCTCATAGAATGGGAAACAGTGCAGGACTGTAACTCACATTCACTAAGCCACCCTATGCAGGGTCACTGGGCATGGAATGCCCATTGAGGCTGTTTTTGCTAACGTCAACGGGGGCAGTTTGCTCTTACTTCTTACATATTCTCTCCTCTTCTCTTTCGGAAAGAGAAGATATATTCTTTGCTCATCATTAATTTAATTGCATTTGTTTCTTGATCAGTTTTGGTTGTAAAGAATTATTCATTGCGGCTAAACCATTGGGCGGTCTAGCTCAATTTTGACAGATATATGCAAGAGCTGTTGTTTTTTTCAAACCTAAAGCTCATGCATGCATGCTTTTGTGAAATTCCCACTTGTAACAAGTGTTTGTGTGTTTCTTTTTCTTCCCTTGTTATATGCTAATTAAAGCTGAGATAACCTGAGGAGATATTTTGGTCTGATCCTTCGGTCCGTCCCACAGCCGTTCTTGGTTATGGTTAGAGTTGATCTTTCTCTGCTAGTTTGCTACCGCTTGCTTTTCCATTCATCAAGTCACACTCTCTCATGGATATACTTCTGATGAGATATACTTATATTTCATACTTGTCAAGTTTGGTTTTTAATCTTTCTTTCTTTCCCTACGTACAAGACTGTTCTTAGAAGAAAAGATATGTAATCTGTGATTTTGAAGTTTGGTTTGTAATAAGTGGTCTTGTTATGCCACCAGTTTCGTGTTTCCAATTTAGCATTTCTAGTGCCAAAACGCGTTAAACTAAAAGGCAACTCCCTCATGGAGAAAGAGAGTTGTTTCATGGGATTCAGAAAGAGGGAAGACTACCCCTCCTTGTGTAGTCTAAGCATAATGGAACTCTGAGAACTTAAAGAAACTGTCGTAATCACTTTTATTAATTTACAGATGTTCTTCCGTGTCTATTATTTGGTAGATCACTCAATAAACATTGTGCATACTCTCTCATTATGTAACGAAATTATTCACCTCTGGCTATTTTTCAGACAACCCCACATGTTCATTAATGTAAGATATATAATGATGAGCAGCATCAGTAAACAAGACTGGCGTGATTACAATACAAACCAATGTTAACCGCATTTTGATTCAGGGCAAAAGGAAAACATAATTAACAAATGAGTTGTAATACAGAGATACTGAAATCACCTCCAGAATCTCGAGTGAACTCAAGCGATATATCTAAAAGCACTAAAAATATAAAATGTTAGTAAAATATGATAGTCTAGGACACAACATTTTAGGATACTATTGCTCCGAACCAAATGCCAAGCAAGTCGTCAAAATGTTTGATTCTCCTTGGAAGATATTGCAACAGCTAATTCGTTGTTCTTCTGAAATTTCCTACAAGACGTTAATGAAGTGGCAACATCAGAGAATTTTTATATCTGAACTCTCGGGAGAAACTCAACATTGAAGGCATAGGCAAATAACTTCTTTAAGGTAAATGTCGAGACAATAAGAGGAGGGTGCGGCAAACAAGGTGCATTTAAACAAATGCCCCAACAGCTAACTTGCTTCATGAAGGGTGATATTTACATATGAACATATTGAGCTTGATCAACTCCTGAAATTCTTAGATGCAAATTACACCCAAGAAAATGAAAAAGAAAAAAAGAAAAATGCTGCGTTTCACAAGAAGATAGGGAATATATCCATTTCAAAATAAAAAGGATTACTGAAGTTCATAATGTCATCGATATCATATTTAAATGAATCCAAGAACAGACCAAGAGAAAGCCCAGCCTTCCAGTAGTTAAACAGGGTTATAAGGCTCCTAATATTGTTGAACAAGGGAAAAGAAGCTCTATACATAAGGGCTCCAATCCCTTCCACTACTGCCACAGCCAAGGCGGCAGATAGAATATCCCAATCCCCTGTCTGACCAATAACAGTGGCAAAGGCAGTTGCACAATAAAATCCCACCAAAAAAAAGAGTAATTTTATCGGGAGATTTTTCCTTATCTCCTTAATTCTTGCAACTATCCTGGCCTGCAAATTTTGAATGGCCCTGACCAATCGTGTTCCACCACTAGTGCTACTTGAGGTAGAAGGATCCAGTCCACCGGTATCTACACTACTCCTAATCTGCCATGCTATCTTCCTGTGCAATTCAAACAAAAGATAATATTAAGCAATGTATGATAGCAACACAGCCTCAATAAATCTTCTATACTCTTATTCCATTAAAGAAAGAACATATAGAGAACTCAAACTACAATTTGCTTTGCTGAAAAAAGATAAAATCATAAAATAAACATCCGCTTCATTAAGCATAGTAGAAAACTTTACATGAAACTATGAGTTTTTAACGCATTTTAATTAGAGGGTACTTTTATTGATTATTAGCCTAATGGCCTTTGTGCACGTCTGACCATACATGAACTCACATGTGGTAGGCAATTAAGTATTATACAAGGAAATTGATAATCGACAGATAGGTTAAGGAAAAATTAAATATAAACAAATTTACTACAGAAACAAAGCAACCATGTTCAAAATTTGCAGTCCAGAAATTTCAATTTATCTTCTACCGCAATATGTCCAACCGCATTCATTATAACATTCTATAGGTAAGGGCATGCTTGTTCCTAATATTCTAGCAGAGCAAACAACCAAAAGCATCAACATTGTAGACATTTGCTAAGATCACTTGCCTGAAATTTTTGTCACAATATGGTTCAGCAAAATAGAGATAAGAACATTGAGAATAGAGTTTCTGGCCCAAGGCATGAGCAGCAGTATTAAAGCATGTTGTGCATCTTACAACTGCATCTCCAGATCCACGACATTCCTTATGTGGAAGCCTAGCATTTGTTGGATGGTATGGAAATGTCATTATAGTTGCCATTAGCTGAAGATATAGGCGTTGAAACCTGCAAGTTAGAATAAAGATTTTATGCAACAACTATTATAATAAGAGGAAATTATATTCCAAGCTGTTTCTGCAAACACTTTTGGCTATTTCTTTATCTTCTTCTAATCTGAACTATTTACTGAAAACAAGCATAGTAGAAAATATAGGATTGAATCTTTTGTCATACAGCATGTTTAAACAACAATTTGGCTTGTTGTGTTAGAGTGGCTTGAAGTTTGTATATTATTATGATACACCATAACACTGGGAGGCAGCAAAAATATCCAAAAATGGAATCATTTTCTTTTTTTTTTAACCCAAAATTAAAAGATTAAAACATAGACACATGAACATGTTGCTGAAAACCAAAATTGATAATGTAAAGTTTAATTTCAGTGCCTAATACTCACCAAATAAATAAGGATTTGGAGCTAATTTTGGAAGAAATTTGAGAATGGTTTGGCACAACAGACAAGACAATAAATCAAGGACGCAATATGTCACTGTCCAAAAGCCAGAATATTAGGGAAACCCTGGAAGCACTCATAAACTACTATATAAAGGCCCTCTACTCCTAATCCAGGTAACTGAATCTCTCTCCAGTCACTTATCGTTTCTTTCCCTAAAAGCCTAGACTTCTAACTTTACCATCAGAAGGATCCACCAGAAGAGCTCCAATGCCCTCTCTGAATGTCTCCCACCTTGAAGGATCACCAGATCAACCTTCCGGAGACCTCATCAATAATGTAAGATTTAATTTCAATTCCAACTCACAAGACATAAGGAATTGGAGCTAGTTTACAAAGGAAATTAACTTTGGTTGTGTGCGGGCCTGCGGGGCAGAAATAACAATGAAAAATTACTGGAAAAAGATAAGCATCAACCTGGGTTCCACAGGCATTAAGGCATCCGCTCTTTTTTTTCCCTTGGTTAGATAAGTAGGCTAATGCTCTCAATTAGTGAATATATCTTAAGAAACTGGGACTGCTGCCACATGAAACACTTCATCACCAGTTCCAAATGCTAAATGTGACCCACCCCTCACTGGAACGTTCAATCCCAAGTTGTTGTGTGAACTGTGAAGTGACTATCCAAACACTAACATTCGAGGTATCTGATGCACTAGTTGGAAAGTAAATCTGATTGGAACATCCAAAACTCCTGGTTCATTACTAAATGCAAAAGAATATCCAAAATCTCTATTCTCTGCTCTATTGCTATGGCTGCTTTAAGGACATGAATACGTTAGCATCAATTGCACAATATTTGAGCAGATGCAGAACAACATACATGCATACAAGGAAGTAATGAGACAATAACAAACAGGATTACCCTCACCATGGGCACCTCATTCATTTCGGTGCCCAGAGAACAAGAACAACAAATTCCCGGCAATAAAGACTAAATTTTACAAAAGTAAGACAGATTCTTCAAACCTAAATCGTAATAAACTAAAAAACGTTCAAAATTACCTACAAGGGCTATTGAAATTTAATACCAGGGGGAAAAGATGCTTTTGGTGTGAGTAACTTGCACGTAGAAGCAATTGAGCTCAATATAGAGGTAAATAGATTTCTCCAGAACGGACTAAACTGCAATCAGATACAGAAAATCGGAGAAATAGAGAGGGAGAGAAGAGTAGAATTAGCTCACCTCACAGACTGATCTTTTGGTTCATCACTCGTCAGGTAACCACGCGATTGAAACCAGGACCCTTTTTTCTTATATCTCCTTTGCGTCTTTCTTTTAATTCATTTATAACTAAAACTTTCATATTTATCTTAAAAACTAAAAAGATTCTTAAATAAATTTGAAATAACATCATTTATTTATTTAATCCAATAATATTTAAAAATTACTCTCATTTTATCAAACACTTAACTATGTAAAAATAATAATAATATCGAGCACTTTTAATCAATCAATATTATCTTATTTTGGCTTTGGGTTGCCACTTATTTTTTTTTTATATGTAGTTAATAGTTCTTAAATTAAATTTATTCATCAAATTAACTTGAATCTTGTAATAAATATTTAATTCAAACATGATTATTATTTATTTATTTTTTCTTATTGAAAAAGATAAATATGATCATTGAAATAAAAGCCAGGGCTCATGGCCCATACAATCATCATCAGAATCCCAGATTTGAAATGGGGAAAAAAAGCTACCAGCAGCCCAATCAAACAGGAGGCCCAGAACTAAGAGGAACATTTATAATAGCTGCACAAGGCGCCATCAATTCTGCATTGGTTCACCATCTGAAGACAGTTCCCTGAACCTTATCAAGAGTATGAAATGCCCCTTCCCAATACTTAAAATTTGAGCCATTATGAACAGGATAACAATCTGATGATCAAATTCAACTGTAGAGTTGGGTTGCACGTTGAGAATGATCATTTACACTTTGCTGGAGGAGCAACGCCAGTGGGTAGACCCACTGCTGCCAATAAATGAATAGTAATGTTGTCAAATCCGAGTACTGTTCATATTAATCATTAAACATGACATGTGAAAATTTATGCAACTCACTGTGAAACATAGAAAATGTACTGAGAATTATGGAGCAAAATTCATTTATTAATCAAGAAAGATGGATGGAATTATTTCCTTTAATTTGTGTAGCTCTATATACGAAGATCGGCATAGTTCTTC
>CAOGCB010068826.1:0-11837 GCA_948266635.1 Cnidoscolus chayamansa
TATAAGTAGGTTTGAGCAACTTATAAACTAAGACAAACACTCTTTAAGTAGTTCTGTAATTTGGTGTTAGCATATGTTGGATCAACTAATATTATGGTCGAGTATATGTGGCATGGATTTAGTGATTTTATCGGAGAATCTTATCTAGGTAGTACAGCTAATATTTGTCCTAGCAGTTTGGAATTACAGACTTTAATCTGTCAAGCTCACTGCACTTCTTATTGAGTTTCCCTTCTGGAATTCAAATGGGTTTAGGATTAATTTTTTGAGATTGGTTTGGTATTGCTACTTATGATCTTAATTGATGGGACTTTGTCATGGGATGAAAGTGAAGATCAAAGAAAGTTATCATCTTTGCTTTCTGGAGTATTATTTTGAATGAGAGAAGTTCAAGTAGTTTGCAACTAAGTACATGCAGAGAATAAGGTAATGGAAGATGAAATAGTTACCAAAATGTTGGTAGTTGTTCTGCTTTTTCTCGCTGCATTTTGAACAACTTGTTATTGTAGATGAAAATATCATCTCTACAAAACAAATATAAGGCAATGTACATCAAATCATCAACCCTCCTGGACGTTAGTGAAGGCTGCATTCTGCACTGTGTCACACTTTCTGTTGATTTTTTTTGTTTGTTTCTTTTAAGGTTGTCAAGCATCTTGGTTCTCTTTCTTTTTGTGATATTCTTTTTTCTCTTTTGCTTTCATTGTTTAAGCAATTCTAAACACGAAAATAAATTATCCTGTAGACTTCAACTCAGTAAACTTAGAAGTTAGAATACTGGGTTCACATTCTTAGGGGCTTTTACATGAATTTTTGGACTGTTCTATCATCTATGACTAAATGAATTATAAGAGCATGTGTATGTGATATTTATAGTTTGGATGTTTTATGAGATCATTCCTATCAACATTTTCTTCCCCCTGTTGTTGACTAAGTGACGTTTTTAGGCTACATTTATTTGCCATTCTTCTCCTTTTGTCTTGCTCCCTAACCCTAGCTTTGCCTCTTTGTTTTGATATGTCTTTCTAGAAGATAATGAGAGAAGAGTGGCTTTTTGCTCTGCTTTTACGCTCCTTTTATTTTTTTTTCTTTCTTTCTTTCTCTTGTATAGGTAGATAAGGGGTTCATTTAAAGTGAATTTTCCATTAGATTGTAATGCCCTGTTGCTGTTTCCATTGCCCTCTTTCTTCTTATTCTTCTATTTCAATTTTACAATTTGTGGATGATCTAATTGAATTCCTGGTATTACCTGCAGAAAACATTGCGTACAGAGCTACAATGTTTTCGATTTTTTGAGAGAAATTGTCAGCAGGGTTCCTGACTATGGTCATGGACATTCTGATAACACTGCAGATCACAGAACCCTTCAGAAGAGGTTGTTAAATAAAAATCTTGCTTTTTTCCCCTCCCTTAGTCCACCCCTCTCTCCTCTTGCGTATTTTTTTCCCTCCCTTAGTCCATCTCTCTCTCCTCTCTTCTTCCCCTTTATTCTAGGATTACCAAATTAAGCTTATTTATTTATATTGTGACAGGAAGCCCATTGGGGATGAATGCAATGACAGTGATGAAGAGTTGAAGAGAAGCAGGATGGTAAGATGGCCCTCCAAATATTTCTCAAACCAGAATTTGTTGATGAATTAATTCATGTCAAGTTCACTTCATGAGCTTACATGTCTTTCTTCTGAACTGTTCCTATCATAAGTTGATTATTTTCTTATCACTTCATTTTCTAAATTTAGGGTTCATTCACTGTCTTTAGACCTTTTTCAAAGTTGATTCATCCCTTGAAGACTATTTGGCTGCAACTTCTTGAATAGAGGATTAGAGGGGGAAAATGGAAAAATGGTGTGAAAAATGTAATGTTTCAGCAGTTTTGAATTTGGTGTATGTCCTGTTGACTCAGAGTGGTATATTAAAAAAAAATCTTAATCAATGAGCTTTAGCTTAATGACACTAGAGTTGTCTCCAAGGCTATGAGATCTCATGTTCAAGTTCCAGTTGGAACTAATTGTACAAAAAAAATTAATAGATGAGTTTTATGAATGATGTTTGCAGCATGAGATGAGCCATGCAGGCAGCAGTGGCAGAGGGAGAGGGCGTGGTCGAGGAAGGGGCCGAGGACGAGGTGCTCGAAATGTGGAACGAGAGTCTTCTCATCGTGAAATTGAATTTGAACACGGTACAACTCTTCAGCAGAACATGAAAAATAAGTCAAATCCTGGAATGGTGGTAGATAATGATTCAGACCAAAAGGAAGCGTTGGAGGATGATATGATAGTCAGTGATGGTGCCAATGCATCAGAAAGAAACTTTGATCTGAATGCTGATGTGAATGAGAATGAGGAAGCAAAGGCTACCGCTGCCGCTGGAGCAACAGTAGCAGCAGCAGCAGCAACAGTAGCAGCAGCAGCAGCAACAACAGCAGCAGCGGCGGCGGCAGCAGCACCAGCGGCAGCAGCACCAGCGGCGGCAGCAGCACCAGCGGCGGCGGCAGCAGCACCAGCGGCAGCAGCACCGGCAGCAGCAGCAACAACAACAGTTGTGACGGCAGCAACAGTGATTGATAACTCGACTGCATTGCCTACTGCAGAAACTAATCATGAAGAATATCCAGGTTGGGCACTCGCAGAAATGGACAAGATGGCCATTGACCCTCTTCAGCTTGCAAACCTTGGAACAAGATTAGAAGAGGAGGAGGAAGATTATGATGAAGAAGGCTAAATCTATCATCAGTGGAGGCTTGTAGTAAATGGTTAGTGGTTGGGTGATTAGTAGATGTGAATACAAGGAGAGGAAAGCAGCAGATGAACATATGATATTAGAGAATGAACGTATGATATTGATCTGTGCCTTTCTCCCAGGAAAGGTTGAAAAGGTAAGATAGTTTAGGTTTTTCTTAGTCTTGTGTTCATCTCCTGCCGTGCTGTCTAACAACCCTTTGAAGCAGTAGAGTTGTTCAGAACATTAGATTTGTGTGATTTGAATATCTAATGTATGATGAACATGGCGGCCTTAGTAAAAGTTGTTGTTTAAGATTGTTGTGTTGATTCGGCTCAGTTTCAGGCCAACCCCATTTCATTAGTATATCTGATGGTACTTCGGCACAGCTCAGGAGTTGGTTTGGTCGGCTAATTGCTGGCAGAGCATGAAGCATACTGAGTAGACTGCTCTCTCTCTTATATATATATATATATATATCTCTTTGGTTATCCAACAAATGATTCAAAACAGTTTGGTTTCGTTCTACTTGTTCCATAAAAAATTTTATCAAGTGAATTTGGTACCACTTAAAATCCCCAAAACCACCATCACCGATGTCTTTCAAACCAGGTTGTATATATATCTTTGGTTAAGAATAAAAAAGAAATAAACAATAAACTTAATTAACTCTTTTTGAATAATAGCTAGGGATATTATAAAATAAAATTACGTTTTTCTATTATTTTGTAATTCTTATGTTTTTTCTTTTTTTTGTAAATTCATATAAATCATGATAAACAATTTACAATAAAAATAAAATAAAATTTGTTATTTCATAATTTTTTTTCAACTTATAAAATATATTGTGAAGTTATAAACATTGTCTTTAAATTTACATAAAATAACATAAGGCTATGGAAATTTTAAGTAAATTAGAAAAACTGCGAAATAATATAAAATTTTCATTTTTATATAATTATATGTTATAATAGCTATTTTTAGGAATAACATGAGTATTATAAATTCAAATTTACATGTTATTATATTAAATATTTATGAATTTATAATTTGATTTTTACATATTAATTAGCTTTACAGAAATTTAAAGAAAAGCATTGATTTTGGCGCCAATCAGCAACCCAAAATTCTGAAGTCTACTTTTGAAAACAATAAAAAATGTTCAGGATCGTCTCTCCAAATGGAATGCAGCAGTGGACAGTAAACGCTCGTAACGTACGCTCTCTCTCTCTCTCTCTCTCTGTCGATATATATATATATGCATGTGTATCAATTTCTAGGGTTCGAGTTTGTCTATTCAGTCAGTCCTGCATTTTTACTAGAAATCCATTCCTTCTCCTTTCACAAATGACGACTGTCTTCTCTGCAGTCTCTTCTTCTCGCACCACTTGTGGCTCTCTCCTTAAAGAATTGCAGGTTCTATCTACTTGCATGATTAGTTAGTTTTTTTTATTTCTTTTTGTAATCAATTTTTTGTGGTTATGCTTTTCTTTGCACTACAATCATTGCTTGGTATGCCGTTGATTGTTTCTCATTTTATGTTTCCTTTGTTTATTCAGAAATTATGATAAAAAATAATAGCACACATATACGTACATTCAAGCATCCGATGTGGTGTTGGAGATTTACGAATTGAAATGGAGTGGTGTACGAAGTGTTTGGTTGGAACAGTTCAGCCCCTAATTTTTCATTTTTTGAACGATATAGGTCTTCAGCACTGTTCCATTTCAATTCATGTTGTAACTGTAGTTCCAGGCAACTGTCAAAGTTATCGGGATGATAGTTTATAATTGATAAAGTACACTTAGTATTTTTGAAATTGATCAACAATTCGTGGTTCTGAGCATTTTAATACTCTTTCTATTCATTTTTTTAGTAGCTTTGGAACTGGGTACCAGTTCCTTTTTCTTTGGTTTATTTAAGAGTCACTTCTCCTCGCCCATTCTCCACCTCCCGCTCTCCCTCACATTCTTCATTTACTATTAAGCAAGTAAGTCATGGACTTCAAACTTCAAGTATGGAGCCTTAATTTTCAATTTTTGACTATTTTCCTGTAAAATAAAATCCGTGTACCTGCCATGAATGGAGTATGTTCTGACAGGGCAATTTGTAGCTGTAAATAATTCGTTTTTTCTTTTTTCCCCTCCTATGGTGCATTTGATCTCTCAATTTTTTTTAATTTATTTTTTATTTATTATTTTTAATTTTTTTTATTGATAATTTATATTATCCAGAAAATATGGGATGAAATTGGTGAGGCTGATAATGAAAGGGACAAGATGCTTCAGCATCTTGAGCAAGAATGTCTTGATATTTACCGCGAAAGGGTTGAAATGACAAGAAAGTATAAAGCTGATTTGCATCAATCGTTGGAATGTGCTCAAAGTGAAATTTGTGGCCTTGCTTCTGCTCTTGGGGACAATGTCTCCTTTTCTTGGGTTTGTGCTTTTGTCTCTTAACAGTATTAATATTGTTGGCATCATTACTATAGTTCTTATTTTGAGTTTGATATTTTGAAATTATTGTAGCAAATAAAAAGAAAAGGAAGGGAAATTGCAGCGAAATCATTTATGAAATATTTGTCACTGGTGTTATTATTAGTTAATCTTTTAAATAGAATGGGTAAAATGGGAGCCACTCAATTCTGCATATGCATTCTCCTGAAGTCCTTATTCATTCTGTTTATGACCATGAACTTTCTTTACAAGGATTCTATTCTGCCTTCCACATATCGTTTTTGTCCTATTTGTGAAGGATAAGGGCACTCTGACGGAGCAAATATCTGCTGTACAACCAGTTTTGGAAGAATTGAGGTTGAATAAGCAAGGAAGAATGAAAGACTTTTTTGAGACACAGTTGCAGATTGCAGGAATTTGCACAGAAATAGCTGGCACTGGTCATTCTATGAAGCCTCCTGATTCAAAAGTTGATGAACATGATCTGACATTGAAGAGATTGGGGGAGCTTAAGGCATACCTTAAGGAACTTCAAAATGAAAAGGTTTTCTAGACGTTTTCTGATTTGAACTTGCATATGTATTGGACTTTTCATCTCATCTATCTAATTTTTTTTCTCTTTTTTAACTTTCAGAGTTTACGACTACAGAAGGTTAACAGCAACATTAATATGATCCATGATCTGTCAGTTATAATGTCAATTGATTTCTTTAAGACTGTTAATGATATTCATCCTAGCTTGATTGATTCTGCAAATATTCAGTCTAAGAGCATCAGCAATGACACACTTGCTAGGTTGGTGGGTGTGATACAGTCACTAAAACAGGATAAGCAACAAAGGCTGCAAAAGGTGATGTTAAAAGGAAATTCTCATTCCAAATGTGGTCTTTAGCTTTCACTGTTCATTATCATTGGTTGCCTTGGTGTTTTAATTTTCTTTTAATACTTGTGTATTGCTTTGAATGGTGGGATTTTGGCTATTTATAATGCATGTAATAAGATGATAGGTATATGCATTTGGTAATTACAATAGACTTATTGCAGTAAGATGTCCCATTGAGGCTCTCATGCTTTATCAAATTTTGCGTTAGAGGTCCTTAATTATATAATTGGTCTATATTTTTCTATCTCATCATTTGTATCTCATTTCAGCTTCAAGGTCTTGGAGACATGTTGATAGAGCTATGGAACCTCATGGACACACCCGTTGAGGAACAAAGAAGATGGGATCACATTACTACCTTAATTTCTTCCTCAGTGGATGAGGTGTCAAGACAAGGGTGCCTTGCTCTTGAAGTTATTGAGCAGGTAACATGAGCTATTTCCTTTCTTGGTATTATCTATATTCAGAAATTCTTCTATTTGATTTACTATATGGGTTTCTATTATCTTTTAATTGTATGTTATCAGTAGGCTGAGGTTGAAGTTGAGAGGCTGAATGTTCTCAAAGCTGGAAAATTGAAGGAATTGGTTTTTAAGAGGCAAAATGAGCTGGAAGAAATCTACAGAGGGGTTCACATGGATGTAGATAGTGATGCAGCAAGGCCGATTCTTATAAGCCTCATAGAATCTGGTTTCCTCCAAAACTTGTCTTTTTATGAGCCTCATATTCTGGTTTCCTCCAAAACTTGGCTTTTTTTATGAGCCTCATAGTATCTACTTTCATAATAGATTCTTATGGAACTCATATAATCTGATTTTAGTTGTGGTTACTTTTATGCATGTTAAGTCTTATTTTTATAATTTCTGCTGATAAAGGAACCTAAGCTATGCTTTTACAGGTAGTATTGATCTTTATGCTTTGCTTTTAAGCATGGATGACCGGATTAGAAAAGCCAAAGAGCAAGCTGTAAGCCGAAAGGAAATTTTGGACAAGGTAGAGAAATGGAAATGTGCATATGAAGAAGAAAAGTGGCTTGATGTATATGAAAAGGCAAGTACAATAGAGAAATTCAAAGTAGTCAGAATTATCTGGATACTGATTAGCCAGTGTGGTATCTGTTGTTTTTTTTTGTCCCCATGTCCTTCCACATATGCCATCATGTTATCGTTGGCCATATGGTTGGTTTTCTGTCTATTATGGGTTCACTAGGTTACATTACTCGTCACAATTTACATAACACAGTAGTTTGAAATACCCTTATTCCAACAGGATATCTACTTCTATATATGGATATCTTATACATTTTAAAATATGATATTATTCACCATTACCACCCTTGTCCAAGTTGACCTTTGGTTAGGTATTCAATATTGTAGTTATTTCATGTGTTTGCATCCATAACATTTGAATTGGACACAGTTTTTCCCCCTTTCCCTGTAGACTGCGCCTGTAGTTGTTTAATTTGCATATATTGAACCTTGAAATTTGCTGCTCATTAAAATTCACTGAATCTTTCGTTTGGACCTTTGTCCAAGTTTATTTTTGTTTAGGTATTCAATATTATAGTATTTTCATGTGTGGTGCATTGAATGGACACTTTCCCCTCTTTGCTTGTAGACTGCACCTGTAGTTGTTTAATTACGTAAAACTAGAATAAACTGAGAACCATTTGCTGCTCTCTAAATCTTTTTATTTGCGTTCCTTTTCTTGATTTCCAGGATGAAAATCGATATAATGCAGGAAGAGGAGCACATAAAAATCTGAAACGTGCAGAAAAAGCACGGATTCTGGTCAGCAAGATACCATGTAAGATTAGTTGTTAACAAAACTATCATTTTCTGTTGGTCACGTTGTGGTGTAACTTTGGTAACTGCTGCATGAAATATCATCAATGTGAAGATGGCTACATTATCAGAGGAAAGGAATGTTGTAATATCCTGGACTTCATTACTTTTGAGGAGAAAAGTTTGCAGGATTAACAACTAAGTGAGATTTGGTGGTAGGGAAAGTAAAATCTGAACTATGCGACCCATATATGCTCAAAAGCAATAATTATAGTTTAGGTTGTTAATATTATGCTAATTATGGTATTTGGAAATGAGGTTTCTATAACATGATAATGCAAGTTTGAGCATACGCAGCTGATGTTTGGTATTATTTTTTTTTTATGAATTTAAGATAAATTTTGGGCAATACGTATAAAGGATATTTAACTGGTTGGATTGTATTTTATAGTGTACATGTTACATATTTTGAGAACATGATCAAACTTTTGCCCTTTTTAACTTGAATGTTACTTCGGAGAATCAAGCTAGCCCTTACACTTCTCAAAATCTTTGTTCCGTAGCTATTCTTGAAAATTTGACTGCAAAAGTGAAAGCATGGGAATTGGAGAAAGGAATCCCTTTCTTATATGACAAGGTGATTTGGCTTCACATTGTTGTTTGCTTTAGTTTTCAAGTTAGCCATTTGCAGCCAGGCCTTAATTGTTTGAACACCAGGCTCCCCTCTTAAAAACTTTAGAAGAATATGGTGTGCTGAGGCAGGAGAGAGAAGAAGAGAAGCGTCGATGTCGGGTATGGTATACTTCTGAACTTTTGGCTACCTACTAATTTGTTGTTTGTTCACTCTCGACTCGAGTGGGTAAACAGATCTTTTTCTAGAAGTCGGGCTCAAGTGGTAAAAGTTGATGTGTAATTTTTAAAAAAAAAAATTATTACAGGAGCAGAAACGCCAGCAAGAACAATTTGCTGCTGAGCAAGAGGCACTTTATGGTTCAAGATCAACAGTAAAGAAGCCACTGGGTCAAAGCACCAGCGCTAACACCTTGGCAGGAACACCAATTGGGCGCCGTTTGGCTACCCCAGGCCGTCATGGAATCTCTTCCGGCAAGGAACGTAGAGAGAGCAGGATTCTCAACGTAACACCTATAAACTACGTTGCTCTTCACAAGGATGATTCAGCCTCTCGAGGTTAAGCTTGTAAGTATACTCGCTTGTTTGGACCCGATGTATATGATTCTCTAGCTTTAGGGTTTTCCGGGGTTCTTTGTTTTAATTTTCTGATAGCAAATTAAATTGTCTTGGATTAGCCCAAAACTAACTTTAGCTAAAGCTTGTGGTAAAGACCAAATCCACAAGTCCAATGGGCAGGAATTTTGCATTGGGCTCGTAGTTTTGCTATAACTGCCCAGTCAACTCTTTAACTCTGGCCGATTTGCCTGAAGATTTTGTATATAGCATATTTAAAATTATTTAGAAATTCAATAATTAATTAAACTATATAGGCCTTAAAAAGAAGGCCAATAATTGCCATTAACTGACAAGGCGATGGAAGCAATAGAGGAGAGGTTTGGATTTTGCAAATCATAGAATTTTTTTAAGTTTTTAACCAAAAGAAAAACAAGTCGTTATCGCCATAATTTTTTTTTTAAACCATCGTTATCACCATAAATTGAGTCTTGATACTTGTAGGATTATTGTGCTTTCCAAAAGAGGAGAGATGTAAGAAAAATATTTTAATAGACATTATTTTGGGTTAGTGTGCTTGGTCATGATATCAATTCACCATTTGCCACTTATATTCCCCTTTCCCATTAAGAGATAAGAGCATATTATTGGCAATCCAACACAATAAGCAATCAAAGCAAATCAATATTCTAATGAAAATGTCATGTGTCTATTTTTCCATAGCTTTTCTCTTGTCATAGCCTGGTTATAATATTGTTAGAATATAGTGTCAGTGAATCTTTAGGTTGAGACGATTAACAGTAGGTGACTTTATGTTGTGGATTAGCTTTCTTCTCTCTCTGTAAAGATTATTAATGTAAAATATAAAAATAATACACACTTTTCCGTAGATCTTATTATTTTAGAGAAAATCAGATTCCATAATTGAAAGTTAAGAAAAAAGAGAAGGAATTGCTCTAGTGGAAGAATGCAGGGAGAAATAAAGTTAATGAGAAGCCACCTAACAAAGAAACAAAGAGATTAATGGAGTATAGTGTCTTGTGTAAACAAAAAAGAACTATTTTCTTTAATTAGTGATTAGTGATAGTGATTGGTAATTAACTAATATAAATTAAGAATGCAATTATCCAATAATTCATCCCTCACTTGGAAATTTCTAGTGTCAATGGATGGTTTGCTCTAGGTGCAAAGAAACGCAAAAAAAAGCTGTAGAGGAGGGAAGATGACGAGCATAGCACCAAGAAAAATGAAGCAATAATTTAATAAGAATGGTGTAAACCGTAGATGTGCAGTGTGTATTGTCTCTCATTGAGTGCACCTGAAAAGGACAGACTTACAGGAGATACGGGACATAGGAATCATATGTGGAGAATCGTTGTCGCATATAAATATTATATATATGGTACGTAGTATAGGCATCAACTAGTGATATGTGGTGTAATATTAATAATACTATTTCAAGTGGGCGCAGATGCTGTTTGCATTATTCTCATTGACATGGTTTTATCTGTTTCATGAAAATGAGAATGACAACCAGTGTGTTGTGGTGTTTCCTACTTGGCCCTCATCTAAGATATGTCTTATTCTTTCAATCTTGAATGGGATTAGAATTGATAGTCTGATCTAACTTGAACTAGTCTTCAATTTTCTTTCATATAAATCAAAATGTAAGCTTCTGCAGGTTGATTTAACACCCTTAATTTCACAGATCAAGTTGTTGATTGTGATTAAAATCAGACTTAAACCGGCCGTGGCTGCCTCTAGATTCAAATGGAAATCTTTGAAAGGGAGAAACTGATTTCAATAAAACTTGTAAGAATTAATTTTCCTTTTCTCTACTTCAAATTAGTAATGTGAATATAATTAAAAAAAAAGTGAAATTTTAATATGAATAGTGTTAATAATAATTTATTAATTCAAGTGGATAAGATGATAGTGGATGATTTTTTTATTTTTTCTTTCTTTCTCGTAATTAGCAAATTGAAGCATCTAAGTGATGGAATTTCGATAACAGGGGACTTTAAAGAAACAATTTAAGACAATAAGGAAATCACAAGTAGATTTGATGTATTTGCAGACAAGAATCTATATATAGTGTATTGTCGATTTGTATGACATTGCATATATTTGAGAATATTGAATCAAAATGCACAAGAGGAAAGCAGAATATTTTTAGCTTTTATTATTCACTTTATTAGATTCAAGAATTATAATATTCTATGTGTAATAGTTAATACATGTGTTTTGGTTGGATACATTCCCTGTATTGATGTGCGTACGCATGTTATTGATAAGTACTGATCATCAAAGAGATGTTCTTGACATCATATACAGTCTCTGTAATTTTTTTCAAATATAATTAAATTTAAAAAAAAATATTATAATTCATAAAAAAATCATGAGATATAGTTATAATTTTCCTTAATTAAAGAGATTTAGTAAATGAGGAATATTAATAAATTTTATTTTAGTGGTGCTAAAATTTTAAATTAGGGATACTGATATTTTAATTTTGACTTTTTAAGTAGAACTTAGATTCTTAATTAAAGTTAAATGAGCTTTTTTTTTTTCCTTAAAAAAAAAAAAAAACCATTATGATAAACATGAGACTTTTAGATACATGTTATCCTCATTTAGAACATTCTATTCTTTTTTAACTTTTTTGGTATAAAAATATTTTACTTAATTATGGATAGATGCTTCATTACAATTATATATAACATTCTTTATAAGCATATGTATATTCCTTATGTTTTTTTTTTTTAAATATATGAGCATTGCTCTCATTTATTTTTTTAATTCATAAAAAAA
>CAOGCB010068846.1:0-15099 GCA_948266635.1 Cnidoscolus chayamansa
GTTACTTATCATCCAAAGATCAAATTGCTGATATATTAACAAAACCATTATTAAAGAATTGATTTCAGCTACTCAGAGACAAATTGACTATCACTGCTCCAGGATAGTTCAATTTGAAGGGGTGTATTAGGGATAAGTGTACAACTGTATTTGATAGAGTTTGTTATATTCTAGTATTTCAGTTATACTTAGATAGCTATCATTGATATGTAAACTGTATATAAATAGCAATTCACTTAATAAAGAATATCAAGTCTTCTGTGACTTATCACTCACCACCTCTGACTGGGGTGCATTCGACTCCATAAAGAGTAGGAGATCATCTGCAAATAGGAGATGGGATCATGAGAGATGTGAGACCTTTCTTTCCTAATGGGTATGCACTTCGACTTCCGCTCCTTTACTAGAAATTTGATGGCTTGCACAAGTCTTTTGAGATAGAGAACAAAGAGGTATAGAGATAAGGGGCCCCTTTGTCTAACCCCTTGGCTTGGAAATTTATCTACATGGTTGAGTTGGTTATGCAATTCTTAATGGCTTGGGCTCCCTGTGGAGGAAAACTAGCTTCTAGCAGGGTGTCATCTATGAAGCTCCACCTTAGACAATTATAGGCCTTATCTAGGTCGATTTTAATGGCCATATAGCCCCTCCTGCTAGTTCTTTGCTTTATCCAGTGGATCACTTCCTAGGTGGAGATGATATTATCAGTGATTTATCAACCTAGCACGAAGCTAGCTTGCTCTTTTCCGATGAGGAGGGGCATCAATGGCTTGATACGATTGACCTAGAACTTTGGTAATGACCTTGTATGAGACAATACAAATACTAATGGGTCAGAACCGAGATATGGATTTCGGTGCTGAGGTTTTGGGGATCAGGGTTATATTCTGGTTTAAACTTCTACCAACCGGTTCACTATTCATAATTTCTTTTACTTCTCTAACCAAGTCAGTACTTGTTACGTGCTAAAACCTTTGGAAGAACCCCACTTGGAACCTGTCTGCTCCATAAGCCTTCCATGGCTTCATGGAGAATAGATCTTCTTTGACCTCCTGATAAGAGACTTCCTTCATTAAGAGGCACCATGCTTCCGGTGGGGTGCTTGGGAATGCCTTCTTGAATCCGAACTCAGGGACATCAACACATTCTTTAGAATAGAGCTCATGAAAGTAGGAAACCACAAGGTCCTTCAGTCTCTCTTCATCCTGCACCTATTCACCGGTTTCTAATCTAAGCGTCTCAATTTGATTAGCTCGTCCTCTTTTAACAATCTTGAGATGGAAAATCATGTTTTCTTATCTCTGAACTGGATCCAATCTCCCCTCGATTTTTGGTGTCAGAACATCTCCTCTTAATGTAGTGTTTGGCTGACTCCTTTTTCAATTGGAGTTCTAAAGTAAGCAGCCATAGAGAGTTCCAAAGCTTGTTCTATGCTTGCTATGCTGTTCAATAGATAGTTCTTTCTATGAAAAATATTTCCAAATATTTTACTATTCCATTCTCTCAGTGTAGCACTGGTTGTTAAAAGAGCTTCCATAAGGTGCATGTTTCTCCTCGAAGTGCCCTAAATGACGTTATCAAAATCATTATGAGTGAGTCATGCAGTCATAAACTTGAAAGGTTTCCTTTATGATTTAGGCATCAGGGGTGCAGAGAGTCTCAAAAGAATTGAGCAGCGATTAGAGTTCAGATGGGTAGATGGAGGACAGAGTATTCCGGAAATATGAGGCATGCAATTGGGCTATAAAAACTCTATCTAGCCTCTCATAAATTATCCCTTGAGTCCAAGTGAACTTTAGACCTTTAAAACCCACGTCAGTGAGTTCATTAACCTCATCTTATTCATTGAAAAGTTTGTAATTCCCTCTGTAATGCACCTACAATTCTCCCCTGAATTAAGTATGGAGTTGAAATCCATCATTAATACCCACAGTAGCTTGTCTCTCGGGTTAAGCAAGGAGAACTATTATGAAATTTTCATTTTTAAAAGTATTTAAGATAATTAGTTAATTTGTGTTGATGAATTAATTAATATAAACATTTACAATTATAAAAATTAAATAGTGTAAAAATTTAAAATTATATAAATTAAATAATATATATATATATATATATATATATATATATATATATATATATATATATATATATTTAATTGAAAGATTATGATATTTAATTTTATAAAATATATAAACATTTTAATTGATAAATTTTAAATAGAGAAAATTAACGAATTTTTTAAAAACATAGAAAATAAAATATTTAACTAAATATAGAGACATAATGTAATATTTAAATAAATTTAATCCTTTATTATTGTAATATTAAATTATTATGACTATATTTTATTTTTTTTTATTAAAGTTAATGAAAATTTATAAGGAAATAAAATTAATTTTATATAGTAATTGAATTAATTAAAATATTGTAAGTAAAATGCATTACTAACATATATTGTATTAAAGACCTACTTCAATTAATAGGAATCCTACTTCAATTACAAATTGTCAACTCATCCAAAATCCTTATTATACAGATATTATATTAATAAAAGAAAAAGTAAAATATAGGTATAAATTAGTAATTTAATTATCCATAATTTAATTATCTTAATTTTAGTTTACTGATTATTAAATTTTATAGTGTTTTTAAAATTTTTTTTTGTAATATCTATTTATATGATATATATTATATAGTTTCATTATAAAAAATGTTAAAATAGCATCAAAAAAATTTTCCCTAAAAAATATGAAATTATAATATATTTTTACAATAAAATTGTGGCTATAAATATTTTACAATAAAATTATAGTTACTTACTACTAAAAATTCATCAATAATAAATAATAATAGTTGTAGCAAAAATTATTGATTGTAACCACAATAAAAAAAAATATCATATATTTTAAAATTAAACAAACATATTATTAAATTAATAAAAATATAAAAACTATCCATATTTAACATTAATAAAAGGAGGAAACAATAATTAATTGTACTAACCTCTTTCAAAACATAAAAGTAAAAATCATGTAAATAAAAAAAATTGAAATAGTAGCTAATAAATAATTTCATCATTGATATTTTAAATTATAAAAAAATTAATAATTTACTTTAATAATTATTTTTTATATAAAATAGAGAAGTCTACTGCCAGTGAGTCTGCGTCTATTGAGAGTTAGAATTTGAAGAGCATGCCCTTACTAAAGGAGGTACATCTTTGGTACAAAAATGTTGATAATCTCCAACTCTAAGGGACCCCATTCACCCCAGTCCGACAGTGTAAGAGGGAGAGGTAAATCACGGTATACGGTAGTCTCTTAGATGGGAGGCCCAGGAGCCCGGTGCGCACAAAGAGCCCACCCAGCCGCTGCCGGGACTCAAACCTTAGCTCTTTGGTACCAACTCTATCATCTGAATATCAACCGTGCTACACCCGTGCGGGCAACTAAAGGAGGTACATCTGTAATTGAGGAAGGGAACCTTTAATAAAAATATCCACGCCACTTTAAAATTTCTAAGTTAATAAAAATTTTCTTTTCATTCCCTTATGGTTTCTCGCCTTGCTTATTAATTGAAGTTGCATATATATTATTGTGCCAAGTATGAATGACCAAGAGGGGGTAAATTTGTTACTTTTTAATTTCAATCAAATTTGCAAATTCTTACTCTAAACTCTTAAAAAAAATTGTGGCTATATACTTCTGATATGCTATCTAATTAGATCATAGTGTGATTGTTTGATTAATCAACATAAGACTCCATATCACAAAATTAGTTAGCTAATTTTTTGCCTGTGAAAAAAGTTACTATGTACGCTGAAATTAGTTTAGGTTAGCTAATTTTGAATCGCAACTCAATGAACTACTAAGAGCAGTATATCAGGCAACAATTATCCTTAGTTAATAAAAGAAAGGCATGTAAAATAACTTTCAAAAATAAGAGATAGAGTTGAGAGAATTCAAACACATCAATTTATAGTGGTTCGATAATACTGCCTACATCCACTCTTCTCAAGCTTCCTCTTGAGATTTTCAATCCACTAAAATCTCTTTTTCTATAAAAGAGACAAGACAGTTACACTCTCTAAGTTTTCCAGGTACTTAGTGAACCCTTACAAATTTGATTGACCCTCAAACTTCTTTAAGCTTATAAGATACTTAAAAACTCTTCCAAGTGATATAACCCCACTTAAACTAACCTCTAGAAGATTTTGGAAAATTGAAATAATCACTATATTACATGAAATTACAATTGAAATAGCTATAAAGAAGAGAGAGAAGATCTGCCAATGAAGCACAAGTGAAATAAGTAAAAGCTTTTGAAAACAAAGCTTTGAAATTACTCATAGATGTGCTATTTTCATTAGTTGCAAAGTATAGTAAATCCTTGCTTAAATAGGTAAAGTTAGAGCCTCAAAGTTTCTGCTGCAAAAAGTGACCAACGACTAGTTTTTTAGCTGTTGCAATATTGGGAAATGTGTAGTCTAGAATTATTTAGGCTCAGTTTGAAATTAGCTTGCTAAAAATATCATCATATAAAAGTTGTTTGCTAATTTTAAAAGTAGCTTGCTAAGTTTTTAAAGTCGTTTATCAATTTAGTTAGTTGTTTAAAGCTAGTTAGCTAGTTATAAAATTAGTTAGTTAATTTTAACTCTTGAGTTAAAATTAGATATCTAATTTTAGCACCTTCAGAAACATGTTTTCTAGTTTTAAAACTTACTTTGAAAATGTTTATGTATATAAGAAGTCTCATTGGCATTTCTACATCTAAATTCTCTTATATTTTGTCCTATGAGAGGAAATTGAACACCTTCATCTTCACTTTGTCTTTCCTTGCTCTTTTGATATGCTTTTCCTTCCATTTCTGATAAGTCTCTTCTTTGTAATATGAAATGCGTGAATGGTTATTAGATCAATTACATTAAGTTTTGTTATCATTAAAATTAGATTTTATCCTTATGAGGTCAATAATCTCCTCTTTTTTTATGATGACAAAATTCAATGTTTCCAAGAAGAAATGTACAACGTTATCACAGATAACTATACAATTAAAAGTAAATAAAAGACTCCTCCTGTTTATATATAAGTTTATCAAGCTCCCTCTGAATCAAATACCCTGCATACTTATGATTTTAATTAGTTTTCATATCAGCATAAGTATTATTAAATTTGTCTTCTCAATATCCATGTTAAACAACAAGAAGCATCAATATCATTAAGCACAAAATTATCAGCATCAATATCATTAAGCACAAAATTATTAGCATCAATATCATTAAGCACAAAATTATCAGGGTACTGAATACTGCAACATATTACTTTATAAATGAAAACTAAAAACTATTTATATGCAGTTTAGAAGTAGTTCAGCAAACTTAAGCATAAAGATAATATAAACATAGATAAGAATAATAAAAACTACTCCTAGGAAACTTGAACATGTTCTCCCCCTTTTTGTCATACATCGAAAACAAGGGAGAAATACAACAATAGCACAAAAAGTATAATCCTAATGAAAGGCCTAATCCTAAATATCAAATGGCTTTTCTTCACTGCCGGACTCCCCTAGTTTAGTCACTCTAGCCTTAAGACCATATCTACCACAAGACCATATCTGCCACTTCTCCTTAGTGGTCCTATGGGTTTGGGAGCATTTGATGGCCTAGCAGCTTTGGATGGCAAGACAACTTAGGTAGGTTTAGTTGGTTCAAAGGCCAAAGAAGGAGTGGAGGGAGGTCTGATAGACTTTCTGGCTCCACTCTTTGTAAGTTTAGGAATCTTCTTTTGTTGAGATGGAGGTGGTAAGATAGGTTGAGGAACTTCAGTTTTAGGCTCACTAACAGTATTTTCTGTTGAGTGGGAATCACTGTAATGCTTTGGATAGAACTGAGAGTGTTGGGAGAATGCATATTCTGGTGCTAAATATTTTTTCATGTTCTTATGCAGACAATTCCTCTATTTCAGTAGTAGGCTTTTCAATTTCAGGAGCAAGAGGTGTAATGGTAATAACTGGTGCTGGCTCCTTTTTTTTGTTAGGAATAAAATCATATGCCATGGGAAAGCTACCAAAAACATCAATGGGAAGGGATCCCAGTATTTTTCCTTCATTATGTTCTAAGTCCTCTTGTACAAAAGGAACTTCCTGGTCTACCTCAGGGTGCTAAGGGTGGATATTTGGACCAAGGATCAAATCAAATTTTCTTTCAATTCTACCAAGTTGAATAAGCAATGCCTGATTAGCTTGTTCCTTGAACTTTAAGGCTTCAATATGCAACTTCATGGCAATTTCTAGTCAATCCATGACCACTTTGGTTATACTCTGAATAGTTTTCATCATCTCTAAATTTTTGTCATGAAGAGTTTTTGCCAATTCATCTTTCTCCTATGTGCTTCCTTTTTCTTTTTCTTTTTCCACCCCTTGACTACCTTCTAAACTGTCTGATGCATTTCCTTCTTTCTCTACTGCCTCCACTACTTCTCTCATTCTCTTCTTCTCTTCTCTTTCTTTAAAACTATAGGTTTCCTTAATTACCAGACGCTTAGTACCAATTCTCTCCTTCTTCAAATTTACTCCAAGTTTTTCAAATATAAGAGTAAGAAACATTCCATAGGGTAAGCTCCTAACTAATGAACTTCTAAGAATACATTTGAAGATTAAAAAGGCAAGATTCAATAGTTTCTTCTTAATCAGATGCCACAAAATGCACCAATCCAGTTTGTTAAAGTATGAGTGACTTTCAGTCCTAGGGTATAAGAAGTAGATGATAATGGAGTGTAGGATTTTAATTTGTCGAGGAAAATGACTCATATTTAGTTTCTCTATATCATCATCTAATCCAAGGATCAAAGAGTCTCTAAAATCAAACTCATTGTACCCCTTCAGCCTATTGACATCCTTGAAGGAACCAATTTGACTCCCCTGATTAGGTACCCTTAATACTTCTCCCAATTTATATATGGTTACAGTGTATTCTTTTCCTTTCAAAATGACCTTAAACTTTTCTTCATTCTCAATAGGTTCAAGAGTTTTGTAAAACTCCTGGACTAAATCAGGATAGTAGTCCTTTTTAATTCTAACAAGATTTCTCCATCCCTGTGCTTCAAATGGTTCAATCAACTCAAACTCAATATTTTCAAAAGTTGTCTAGAGAATGTACCTTGAAATGAATAGTGGTCTCATGGAGACTTGTTGATGACTGGCTTTTTCTTTCTTTGTTGAGGGCTCAACTGGTTCTAAAATAGTGATTCCACTACTTTTTCTTTTCAACCTTTCCGGTGGAATTTCAGTGTCAGAAGTTTTAGATGAACTGTTATATTGAGCGATTTCTTTCCCTTTTCTTTTCACGACTGACATCTCCATCCTTACCATAGTTATTTAACAGGGTTTCTTTTAGAGATGTTGAGGGATGTTGCTGTCGAGTGAAGATTTTAGGGTTTTAGAGATTAGAGGGATATTTAAAGATTACCTTTTTTGAGTTCCTTTCTCTGGTTTATAAATGGTGAGAGTTAAGGAGCGGATAGAGAGAGAAAATTGAGAGGATGGAAGTTACAAAATTTAGAGAGGTGTGTGGATTTTCAAATTTGAGAATCATTTTCAGATAAAGATGAACATATGTTACCACTTGGTGAGAAAAGAAAAGGAAATTTTAGAAATAACCATGCTCTCTAAGTATTCTGCTAGATAACTGAAGTGAAGCACTAAAGTCAATTCTATCTATCCTTATAAAACACATCGTTTTACTTGAGAAATTGCTTTCTATTGAGAGTTTTTTCAACTAAGACGGGCAGCTAATTTTAGACACTGCTAAGTTAAAAGTTGTTATGATTTCTGAGATTAGTTAGCTAGTTTTGAACTCCCTAGAAATACTTTTCACCACAGAATATTCATATTCATATTCATATTCATATTAGGTTCATCAATCATAAAAAATAATTGGCAAGACATGAAAGCATGATTCTCCAAAAGTATATTGTTTTAGTGAAACAAAAAGAATTGCAACAATATGATTTCATAGATTTCATCATAGTTTCAATTGATCATTTTATTTTTGACTCAATTTTGTTCAATCATTCCCAATTCTCATCTTATCATGCAGAAGGTCTCTTCATTCAAGGGTTTTATAAAAATATCAGTAAGTTGATTTTCTGTTTCCATAAATTCCAGCCTAATGTCGCCATTTTATACATGATCCCTTACGAAATGGTGTTTAATCTCTATGTGCTTAGTCCTTAAGTGTTGTACAGGATTCTTTGATAGATTTATGGCACTTGTGTTGTCACATCTAATTGGGTACATTATTCACTTTGATTCCATAATCTTCAAGTTATTGCTTCATCCAAAGGATTTATGCAATACAACTACTTGCTGCAACATACTTTGCTTCAACAATTGATAAAACAATTGAAGATTGCTTCTTGTTGTGCCAAGAGACCAAGGCATGACCTAAGAATTAGCAGGTTCCTGAAGTATTTTTTCTATCTAATCTAATACCTGCAAAATCTGAGTCACTATATCCTATTAAGTCTATATTTTCTCCTTTGGGATACCACAATCCTATGGATATTATTCCAATAAGATACCTAAAGATTCTCTTTACAACACTTAGGTGTGATTCTTTGGGGCATGATTGAAATCTTGCACATAAACATACACTGAAATGGATATCAAGTCTAGATGCAATCAAATAAATAAGTGATCCAATCATACCTCTGTACATTCTTTTGATCTACTTCTTTACCTTTCTCATCTTTATCCATTTTGATGCTTGTATTCATTGGAGTGCCTATGCTTTTCAATTCTTCCTTTTGAATTTTTTAGCATGTCTTTAATGTATTTTGACTGGTTTATGAGGATTCCATCATCCAATTGCTTGATTTGCAGTCTAATGAAAAAGGTGAGTTCTCCCATCAAATTCACTCTGCATTAGTTTTGAAAATTTCTTGCAAAGAGATTCATTAGTAGCACCAAAGGTTATGTCATCAACATATACTTATACAATTAATGTATCATGCTTATGAGTTTTTATTAATAGAGTAGTATCTACCTTTCCTCTTCTAAAGCCATTTTCAAGTAAAAATATGTTGAGTCTTTCATATTAAGCTCTTAGAGCTTGTTTCAAACTATAAAGTGCTTTATCTAGTTTAAATAGATAAGTGGGATGCAAAGAATCTTCAAAACCAAGAGGTTAAGCCACATAGACTTCCTCCTATATGAATCCATTTAAAAATGCACTTTTGACATCCATTTGGTATAGCGAAAAATTCTTATGACATGCATAAGCACAAAACATTCTAATTGCTTCAAGTCTAGTAACTGGTGCAAAAGTTTCATCAAAGTCAATTCCCTTTTCTTAATTGTAACCTTGTGCAACTAATCGAGCTTTATTCCTGGTTACATTTCCATGTTAATCCATTTTATTCCTAAAGACCCACTTAGTTCCTATGATAGAACAATTTCTGGGTTTAGGTACTAACCTTCATACTTTGTTCCTCTCAAATTGGTTATGCTCTTCTTGCATAGCAAGTGTAACACCCCGAAATTTGGATAAATAAGTGTGTAATGTCAAAATGTGAATCTATATATACATGATTGAAAAAAGAATATTTTTATCATATGTGAATTTTAATAAAATAATTTATGTAAAAATAATCATGAACATGATAGTGAAAAATAAAATGAAATAAAGTGTAAAACATGACATGGAGACATAATAAATTGAATAGTAGTTTTTAAGTGTACATGAATAAAACTTAGTATGAAACAAAATTTAAAATAAGATCAAATTAAATTATGAATTGATTCAAATAAAAATTGAGAATTTGATTAATGGAGAATTAAAGAACCAAAAGCTGAAAAAATAAATAAATAAAATGGACCAAGATTGGAAATTTGGGTTGGTCTGAAACCCATGAAAGGTGGCTGGCCATGGCTTGAGGAAAAAGGACTTCAATCCATCTCTAAGATGGATCAAGTTACAACTCCTCTCCTTTCCTCTCCACCGAAACCCCTGCATCCCAAGAAAACCCAACAGCTTCTTCTTCTTCCTTTCTCCACTGATCCCCCATGCATGTCCCTATTTCTAAACCATAAGTGAGCTAGACTAAGAGGGAAAGTAGTAGCCACTATTTGGAAACCAAAAAAAAAAGGTGAGAGAGAACCACCAAAAAAGCTAGTGACCAAGACCTTCAAACCTATCTCTCCTTGTGATCAACTTGTGAGCTAGTTGAAGAAGAAAGAATCACCACATTTTGGAGCAAGAAAAACTTAAGAAAAAGTTAGTAATTTTTATACACAAAGTGAGTGAGTTGTTTTTTCCAAATTTGATCATGCATGTCATGATCTAGGACTTATTTTTGTAGATTGAGTAACCTTTCACAAAGAGAAAAGCAAGGGTTGTCCAAATCATTATTTGAATAGTAAATTGGACAAGAAAATCGAGGATTTAAGGACCACAAACAAAAGGATATTTTAGCTACATAAAAAGGTTAGGTGATATACATTACAAAGTATTGGAAAAAAATGTGTTGCATGTTGATTTGGAGTGATATGTGACTGTTTATTTTGTGGAAATGTAAATATATTTGGGATGAAAATGAGTGTATATTGATTATGATTGTGTATAGAAAAGTTGGATGGAAAAATGGAGGATTTAATCCTCATCAAAAGAATAAAATTTCTAGCCCTAACTAAAAGTGACAGATGATGAAATGGGGAAGGATCATCTTGAACATTTAATTTATTTGTGTGAATAAATATGAAATTCTGCATTGTTGACCGAATGATGTAATTATAATGAGCATAGACAGTGAATGGATGGACATAAATCATTTAAAAGACTTGGTATACATGGACTAAACTGAAATTTACACCTAAGGGACTCAAATGGACCATTTGAAAAAAAATCAAGGATTAAAAAGTAAATTTTACCATAGAGACTAAACTGTAAAAATGACAAGTATATTTTTAACAGTAGGTCTGGAATATTTTTGAGTTAAAACCATGCAAATTAGGTACAAAAAATTAGTATTTATGCATGAATCAAACCGGTTAGGAAATTAGGGACCAAAATGGCTAAATTATAAAGAATCTAGGACCGAATTGAAATTGACCTTAAGAACTAGATTTTAAATTTTGGAAATTAAATTTGGACATAAATTTTTTAGGATAAATTATATATAAAATATTTAAATTCATGGATAAAACCAAAGGTGACGAAAAAAATTAAAATTAAGTAAGATGATGGTAATATAAATCTACCTAGAAATAAAAAAAAATTAGTAGAAAGAATTAGACTTTTTGGTAAATACACATAATCCTAAATTAAGTGGAAGAATGCATTATGAATAAAAAAAATTTCAAGAATGAAAATAGTAGAAATAAATAATTAAATAAATAATTAAATAAATTATATAATAAGAGTATAAGAAAAATAAGAGATGATTGAAATAGAAAAATAAAAAATTTATAAATTGGCTAAATTTTTCTAGAAATTTTAATAAGCTAACTAAGAAATATAATATTTATAAATTAAAAAAAAAGAAAATGGTAAAATAAAAAGTATAGGTCAAAGATTATTAAAGAAATAAGTTATTACCGAGATGAAATAAATCGAAGAAAATGTAACAGTATTATTAAGTGGTAATATATAGCCCTAAGATTTATTGTGTTAGAAAAACGAGATTAGTATATAGCTACGACATACCATTAATCCGCAAATCTGCCAATGTGATATTAGGGATATAGTGATGTATCCTGATTTGCGGATGTACAGTAAGGTATCCAGAATGGTTTAAGCTTGATGCACTTTTCACAACGATTGATTGAACGATTGATTTAATAATTGATCGATTTGACAGAGTGGCTTCGGCTCAAATGTGTTTCCATGACTAATGATTGTATATGCATAATATTTTTGAGCTAAATGTTAAATTGTGAATTGAAAATTTATATTGATTAATTGGGAATTCGACTGAAAGTATTATTAAGATTTTGATATGATGAAATTGTGCACATGAATTGATAATGAACAAATCGAAATGGAAATTGATTTACATTTCAGTATTATTATTATATTGTTATTTTCTACACCCATTAGCAAAAATGCTCAGCATGCTGGTTTTGCCACACGCAGGTACTAATTCTCTGGACAGTGATTGCTGAAGCATTGAAGAGGAGACTGCTTTGGATTGTAAATAATGTCATCATATATTTTAGTTTGTAAATACAAAAATGTTAATACTTAAGTAAATTTATTTTATAATTATTAATTGTTATGATATGACTATTAAACTGAAATAGCGCTGCTTATCTGGACTTTCGGGTCTCGGTGGAGGCGCTATAGTAAGAATCCAAGATTCATCACGTTGTGCTTCTTCATAAGTTTTTTTGTTCTGAGTATGAAACAAAAGCAACACAACCATGATATTTTTGAAGCTGACTTCTAGTCATTACCATTTGAGATTGTTCACCAAGAATGTCTTTTCTAAGATGGTTTCTATGAAATCTCCATCCTTGAGGAAGTTCATCATGTTGTGGATTAATTAACTGAAGAGCCTTCAAATTAGGTTCTTATTCAGTCATGTTTTCTGGTTGTGCTAGATTGTCAACATTCATCTCTTCATTTTCTACTGCATCTTAAGCTTTAGAAGTTAGCTCACTGTTTTTGTTTTTGTCAGGATTTAGTTTGCAAAAAATTTGCTCAATTTTATTGTCAGCCAAATCACTTCTATCCAAGGTAGGATTTATTTCATCAACTATAACATTTACTGATTCTTCAAAAGTTAGACTCCTATTAAAAACTCTATAAGCTCTACTGTTAGAGGAATATTCAAGAAATATCCCTTCTAAAACTTTAGCATCAAACTTTTCTAGGTTATCTTTGTTATTTAGTAAGTAGCACTTGCAGCCAATCACTTGAAAGTGAGATATATTTAGTCTTTTTTCCTTTTCAAAGTTCATAATGACTTTTCTTCAGGATTGCTTTAATGGTCACTCTATTCACAATGTAACAAGATGTATTTACAGCTCTTCCCAAAAGTATTTAGGAAGATTATTTTCATTCAACATTGTTTTAGCCATTTCCTGCAAGGTTATGTTTTCTTCTCAACAACTTCATTCTATTGATGAGTTCTAGGAGTTGAGAATGAATGAAAGATTCCTTGTTTGGAACAAAATTTATCAAATGAATTATTTTCAAACTCCTTTCCATGATCACTTCTTAAGGAAGTGATATTGAGTTCTTTCTCATTTTGGACCCTTCTACAAAATCTCTCAAATGTGTCAAATGTTTCATCTTTGTGAATAAGGAAGAAAATCCAAGTATATCTTGAATAATCATCCATAATCACAAAAGCATAGCTTTGCCTCCTAAGCTTGTAGGTGTGATTGGTCCAAACAGGTCAAGGTGTAGTAGTTCTAGAATTATTGAGGTTGTGACTGCATTTTTTGGCTTAAAGTTGATCCTTGTCTTTTTTCTATTGACCATGACTTGTAGTTATGATCTTTTTCAAAATTTAATCTTGGCAGCCATATACTTAGATTTTTCTTAGAGATTTTGGAAATCAAGTGTATGCTAGCATGTCCAAGCATCTTGTGGAATAGCCAACTGTTGTCATCCAAGATTACAAGACATTTTCCACTTCCTTGAAAATAGTCTAGGTATAGCATGTAAATATTTTTATGTCTGGAAGCAATGAATAAGGCATGATCATTCAAGTCAACGATTTCACAATGTGTAGTGAAGAAGGTTACCTTAAATCCCTTGTCACACTATTGACTTACACTTAGAAGGTTGAACTTCAAGCCTTAAACTAGAGCAATATTTTCAATACACAGTTGACGTCTAATTGTGCCATTTCCTATTATTTGAGCTCTACCTTTATCACTAAATTTGACATATCCTTCATTCCTTAAGATGAGCATATTGTCTTTTTCTCCTGTCATATATCTTTAACATCCACTATCAAAGCACCATCTGCTAAAGTCCTTTTTATTCTCCAA
This sequence comes from Cnidoscolus chayamansa, assembly GCA_948266635.1. NCBI lineage: Eukaryota > Viridiplantae > Streptophyta > Magnoliopsida > Malpighiales > Euphorbiaceae > Cnidoscolus > Cnidoscolus chayamansa. The sequence continues at coordinate 14,002 of CAOGCB010068846.1, forward strand.
GCAAACCTGTAAACAATTATTTAATCTTCGGTACCTAAGTCTTTTTAGGTCCTTGAAATTTAGTCTTTTTAGGTCCTTGAAAGTTAGTGCTATGAGACATTGGTCCTTTAGGTATCCAAACTTTCTTTACCTTGGAGGATCCTTTTCTAATAGGACATGAATGAATCATATGACCAACTTTAAAATCTACTGCCCCATACGCTCTCAATTTATCATATTCCTTTCGGAATGGTTCTCTGGTAGAAGCTACTGGAGTTTGAGGGAAATTCTGTCCTTGCATCATCATTAATAAATTAGCTACCTGTGTAGCTATCGGATTGACTGATGATGTTGCTGGCACTTCTGCCATAGGAGGTTCCCCAACTTGTTCCCTTTGTACTGGTTCTCCTCCTCCTGCTATTCTTTCCCCAATTTTTGACATTTCCTCACCTTGAGGATTGTCATTCCCATTACCTTCTTCTCCAACAATAATAGCTCTATCAATCATCTTTTCTCTCAATTCTCTGTTTCGTCTCCTGACAAAGCATAAATTTCATAATTAATTTCAGAGGTAGTATATGTATCCCAAGTTTTGTAACATATCATTAAAGGCAATAATTATAATTATCACAGAAAATTTTCAAAACCAGGCTCTGATACCACTTTAACATGTCACATCCCCTATGACATGCTCCCACAGAATGAATAGTAATTTCCTACTTCCTCAACAGATAAATCACCACTCATCCTGCAAGGGATGAATTTGGATCATAGCTCATTAAAAACCTGTATAAATTTTTTGCATATTCAAATCAATTTATAACTATAATAATTATCCATTTAATCAAAAACCATTTTCAACATTATCATTCATTTCCTGCCAAAATGATAAGATTATAAATCAATCACAAAACAGTTTATAAAGGTATTTATCAAAATTAAAGTATTAATACAAACAACATATAATTTCTTATTTACAATACTGCCTCTATTCTTATATTGATGTTACAAAATATAAAATATACACATTACAAAACCTCCTGGGACATATGTACTTGTACAATTTCTACCTCTATAAACTTTATCAACTCTTCACTGTTTGCCTTGATTCCCTTTGCT